>DWTW01000777.1:0-14628 GCA_018246275.1 Papilio slateri | reverse complement strand
TCAGTACAGGCTAATATGATGATTTTTATTACAGAATCTTTGGTCGCAACTTTTATATTACTCTCTGGGTCCATATTTTGACAGACAAATTAATTAGAAATACTGTCATGTCAATCGATTGTTGACATGTGTTCTTGGTTTTTGGCTTTTCGGTTGTCTTCTCGTTTCCAGTTTAACATTTCTTACTTGATCAATAATTAATAAATTTTAGATACACTTACGTATCTCAGAGAAGTTTTTTTTTAAAGTGATTCATTGTGATAATCAAATACTAAACAATGTCGCAATCAACAATGAAACAACCACATCTACCCAAATCTGTTTTGGATATGAAATTTATGAAACGCTCTAAAGATAGGATAGAAAAGGAATTAGAAAATACAAAAGGTCATGATGAGCTTTATTCGAAAATAATTACACATGAAATGAGAAACGCTACAGGGAATTACATATCTGAAGCTAGTTTTATATACTGCGAAGATTTGTTAGAAGGAAGGTTATCTTTTAAAGGTATGAATCCGGAGATCGAACGATTAATGGAGCTGGAAAATGCACACAAGAAAAATAATGGGGAAATGCAAAAGGATGTTTCAGATGAAGTCTTACTAAACAATATAGAGAAATTTTGTAAAAGAAAAAGGCAAACTCCTACACCTAGCCAATATGTTGTTAAAAAGCAAAAAACAAGTTAAGGATCTATTATAATCAAAGATTATTAATTATAAGGCAATTATGAAAGAAACACCAAGGCTTCACTCCTGCTAAAGTGAAAAAAGAATGACTCAAGCTTTCTGATGGACCCTTCATAACTTAATGATAATTGTCTTGACAATTATTAGAAGTCAAAAATAAATAAAATCTAGTTAGTTTCATTTATATAAAAATAATTACTAGAATAATTACTAGTAATTTTTTGAAATCCCTGTTTTAGATGATGGAAATTTTATAAAAGTGCATTGCCACACACATTTAATACCATCTTAATTACTTATATATTATATAATTCCACTCCTTAGTATGTATTTTGCACATACATAGATAGCCAGTAATACTGGAAACTGCATCTAAATGATCTATTGGAGTGACACTGTATTTTTTTGTTTAAACATCTAAGCAAGTAGAACTTAACCTCGGTCTGTACCTGAATTTATATATTTAGGGCTTTAAATTCATACCACATTCTGATTTTAGACAACAAAAATTAGAGCTGTATATTTTAGACATTTTATGTGCAGAACTTTTTGTATAAATAGACTGAGTGCCCAGATATTTTTTTTTTCACATCAAATGTGATGTAATCGGTATCCGGGCATGCTGGGCATGGTGTTGTGGGCTATTATTTATTTATATAAATTGACCCAAATTCAGGTACACCCATAGATAGAATTACATACCTAAACTTTTTTTGGGATCTGTAATAGAATACCCAAGACCATCACTATCAGAGCAGCAAAGCCTCTCTCTGCCTCCATTAAGAAGGCTTCCCTATTATAACTGACACTAACAGAAGAATTACAGAAAATAATTAATTATGATTTCACACTGCTGAAAACATCACATAAAACAGGTTCAAACATACAACAGCCAACCAGCTCTTTTTCTCTATAAAAATAACAGATGACAACATGTTTTATTTGAATGTTTTCGGCAGTGTGAACTCACTGTATCTATAACAGTGTTGTATATTGAAACAAAATCTTCAAGTCAAACTGTTTATTTATCTTAATTGTATTTAAGTACATATTAAATGCTATTGTTTAATTTAGTAAACTGATACTGGTGGGTTTTATAAGACATGTAAAATGTGTGATGCATTAATAGTTTTTTTTTTTTGCATCTATGATCAGTGTTACACAAATTATTATTAAAATGTTATTTGTTGTGAAGTTTCCTTATTTATAGGGTACCCTACTTTGACGGTTACCTCTTTCATTAAACAATAATATAAGAGATATAATTATTATTGTCTGGTCCAGAGAATAATAATATATTAATATATTATTTAAAATGTGAATACAGTGTAAAAAAATGTGTGTATACTAATAGTAGTTCAAGATACTTTATAAGTTTTGTAAATAAATATTTCAAACAACCAAATTGCATTTTTAGTTAAGAAGTCAACATATATTTATATAGTCTAAAACAATCTTAAATAGCCTGGGATGGGCAAAGAGTATAAATTATTTGACTTCTGTATAAATCCCGGTTTTGCTAGAATTTGAAATAAATATTTTTGGTGGGATTATAGTCGGTAGCTGGTCTATCTGTACTATAATCCTGTAATACTCATAATATAGACCTAAAACTTCATGTCTTGCTTGTTAACATGATTTTTTGTTACTCTATATTAACCAGAGAATGTCAAAGAATAGATTAACAATAAAAAATGTTATAGTCGAAATTATAACTACATTACAAAACATTTTAGGTTTTGTTCAGATCTAATGATTACAATACAACTTAATATCTCTGTTAGATTTTGTTATTATAAATGTGTATGTATCATAAATACATTTTATATTTTATTAATGTCATTAAAAGATTCCTTTTTTTATTTACTATATTTAAAATAATGGGCTCTGTCAATGCCAAATTGGCCCAATCAGTTAAAAGGTATTCTAGTAAAAAATGTATAACTAATTAGAGCCCGGTCATAATTAGTACTCCATACCATTATGTTGCATTAATATAATAATAAAAATAAGTCAATTAGGTCACCTATTTGTTTTTTTTTTCATTGTGCTTGTCAGGCTGCAACTGGTGTACATTGTCAAATAGCTTAAACAAACATTGGTTATAAATAATTTATTGTACATTCGCATGCATCCGATACTGGAAATAAAACCTATGACTGTTAAATACCAAACCACACAAAAATAAACAATACCACAACACAACATAGCCTATTGGCACCCAATTCTAACATATAAAAATGACTACGATGTCATGTGTGATACCGGCTTAAAAGATAAGACAGTTTTGGATCTCCGATCTCCGTGTTGTCTATCTAATATACAATTTTTTGATTTTTTACGTGATTTTAAGGATATCAGCAATTAACTATTCAATCAGTACTTATTAAAATAAATATGGAAGTAGAAGTTAATCTTATGTGTACACGTCGTAATAAATAATATAAAGTGAGGATAGAATATGCATTGAATATTTTTTCTACATCACATGCTTTGTGAAATTTATTAGGAGTAGTGTACTTGTATTACATATTTTGTATGAATAAAATATTTATGTATAAAGTTTTTTTAGATTTTTTAAACCCTGCAAAAGTCTTTTCAATTTGATAGAATTTATATTATATATTTTGCATGCAGTTGAAATGAATCAAAGATTAATGTATACAACAAAATTGGCCAAATTAATGGTAACTGAACTTTATCATATATAAATTAACATATTAGGTATAGTTAAAAAAAATATTAGTAAATTTTAAATACTGCCAAAAGTCCTATCAACGATTTATAGATATATTTATAGTGTGTATATCAGTCGAGTCCCTGCTGCATGAGCGTGTGCAGGTCCCTGAAGGCGGCGCCGAGGCGGCCCTGCAGCGTCTGCCGCTTGAGCAGGAACGCGCGCACGTCGACCAGAAGCCGGTGGATCTGCGCGCACTTCGCGTAGCGCTCCTCGCGCGGAATGTCGACGCCCAGCGTGCGCACCGGCGCGCTCACGTTCGCGCGCACCACCGACGAGAAGTTGCGCACGATCAGACGCAGCGCGTTGCAACCGCACTGCATGTACCTGAGAAAAAATGTTATAAAAGGTTACCGATTAGGATAGAAGTGATGAAACGACCTTGTCTTCTGTGGGCTTAGTCTGATGAGTGAGGAGCCGGAGGCCTAATCTTAGTCTTTTTCCCCCTCTTACGTCACATCCTCTTCCTTAAGGAAAAGATAGGAAGCGGAAGACGATTTGGCGGGAAAGGGGATGAAAAGGTCCTTTACTTCTGTTAATCCTCTCTCTATCCACTAAAAGACAGTCTATGCATCTGGAACTTATTAGCTTGTAGCGGATGCCTATGGGTAGCATTCACTTGATATCGGGTGAACCATTTACTCGTTTGCCATCTTTTACTATAGAAAAAAAATCTAACAACTCTTTGCTTGCTTGGCTTAAAACCAGTGTGACCGCTTTGTTAATCACAAAGTTATTTGACTGAAATAAAAAGACAATGAGCCGTTTTGGAGTGTTTGTCGCGTGTTTTCCAGTAATACTGTTTACTTCAGTATAATTAATAACCCCATAAAAATACTTACGATTCATATTTGCTTTGTAACAAGTCATAAATTTTAGGCAACATCAGCAAACATATGTCCAAATTCCACAGGGACCTAAAAACGAGTTAAAAAAGATTTAACAAAAATAGACAAATATACTGTATTATGACAATAGTGTAAGTAAAATGTTGCGCTTACGGTTTGTGCGCCATCACATTAAGTATATCCAGAATGACCGATGTGTCTTCGAGAGCAATGACTGATTCTAAAGCAGATTTCAAACTTTTATTTACTCTAACAGAGTGGAATATCTGAAAGCAAACAATAAATTATTTAAAAAAAAGGTAAGACAAATATTTTGACTTTTGTGTGTGTACTTTAATAGGTAGGTAGTTAAAATACGAAGGCTACCGCTGCTCTTTCTGTGAAGTCTCTTTATCATATCATTGTAGAAGTCTTTATGTTTGTAATGTACGAGGACGTACCTGCAACGCTCGTTGTCGCGCGGTGAGGACGGCCATCATGGAGTCGTGTCCGCGCATCATGACGCCCAGCACCTCTTGCTCGCTGGGCTGCGCGCCGCCGCCGCACGACCCGCCGCGGCTCAGGCACGCCGCCAGACCGCGCTGATACCACAACCATCAGGACAATTACACCAACAAAACTCATCGTCATCCAAAATACGTCCATTGCTAGACGTAGGCCTACTTCAAACGTTTTCATCACGAATAAATTAGCGCCTGACCACAATTCCACAAGAAGTTAAGTGATAAAGACGGTACATTGTAGTTAAGTATCAGCCTATTCACTTTTCCCATGAAGGAAAACAACCTTGGCAAATCGCCACGATTGGTTTCTTGCCACCTCATCTACAGGATTCTCGCACCGTTGACCAGATCGTCGGTTCATCTCGTGGGAAGCCATTTCACGCTACCTTGTTCATTACGTGGCCGCTAATTTAAAACCTGTGGTCCCCTCAACCATCCATTCTACGAGCTATGCAATTGCCACTTGGGTTTATCGATTCTACAGGCAATTTTGGTTACTTTGTTTCTGTTGTGGTGTTCATAATTTCTGATTCGATCTTGCAAAGGCATGTGTAGATTTGGAGTCAAATATAACCGCATGAAATATATGAATTGAGTTCAGAAAACACTGACAGCAAATCTTATATTTTTGCTCGACTGATGTTAACCTTTTTAGACAGGAGGTCACAATGGGACGTACCTCCTGTCCTGTTGCTTAAACGGCTTAATTGATTTTGAAGTGTCATTTGATAGGGGTACAGTCAGTTGAGTTTATTGATTTTTGGAACGAAGTTCCTAATGAGACGATGCGGAGGGGTACCCTAACCGGGAAAAAACGTCCGTAACTTAAGATTTTTATTATTTATCTATAGTCTTTGTATGATGGCTGTACAGTGTCTAATATATAGTCAACGTGATGACGTTTTTTTTTTATAAATCATTGTAAATAAAATATAGTTGATAACTTTGTTAACTAGTTTTTTTTATCAATAAAAAAAATCATAATAAAAAAATGTATACCCGAATAATTATTTTCTTTATACCTCGAATAGAACTTAAAGTTAATATTTTTATAATAAGGAACTTCGTTCCTATCCGGTGTCCCACGACACCACACGTTTTTTTTTTAAAAGAACTATTGTGTACAAAAAAAAATACTGACCGGTAGGAATTCTTCGAGATCGAGACCAACCGGCCTGTCTGTGGCATACGGTATGAACTCTGGTTCCGGCTCCCGCTCGGGTTCTTCCACGTTGCGTGGCGGTACGGGTACGTTTTCGCGACTAACGCTATCGACCCTTCGTCTGTAAGACAAGAAATATGTAACTATATCAATTAAAACATATTTTATTTTTTTGAATTATTAGACTGACTATTTTAATAGACTATTTAATAGTTGCAATAATAAATAAATAAAATAAAATAAATTTATGAAAGTATGTTCATTTTCAACGCACACAGAAAATAAATACCTCGTATTTGGGTTTGGTGACCTGCTGAAGGACAATGATCTCGGTCCTAAGGATGGAGGGCCCAGTGACACCTCGCTAGTGCTTTGGCGGAGAGTGTTTCCACCTGAAATGGTAAGTATGTATGTCTGTACGATCATAAAACAAAAACTATGTATAATATAAAACTATGAATAGCACAATTTTGTGTTTCTTTTTTCTCATTTTTCATAAACATAAAATTGTTATTTAATATTCGTATATAAAAAATATATAACAATTTTATAAATATTATTTATTCAATAAAAAATATCTGTAATATCAGGTACAACTTTTAACTTTTTTAGTTTAAACATTAGAAGTTTTAAGTATGTAAGTATGCAAGGATTAAGAGGTAAAAAAAATAGTTATGGAAATAAAACCTTAACACAATAAAGTAAGTCTTATCATTATCTCTCTTTTAACATTTTTAAATACCTACATATTAAATAAAAATAAGAGATTTTAATTTATTAAAAAAATTATAAAAAAATAAAAGCACTTCAACTAATATCAAAATGTGTAAATCTAAACTTACACATCTCAGTAGTTGTTTTGGTTTCTTTGTAAGAATTGTGTCGGTTTAGTGTTGTGCACGCTGTTAGGGAATTGGCAACAAATTCATTGGCCGTAGATGTTTTCCTAGTCGCGTAAAAGTTGTCATCTTTACTGTTATCCATTGTACCTGATAAACAAACAAGGCATATGAACAACTTTAAATGATAACAGAAATTCGTAATTTTCTTGAAACAACAAAAAAGAAAAAGGAAATTTATGAATGACACAGAGAAGTGAAAGAAAATAAATATAATTGCTCCATTTCCCTCAACAACTACTATAGGCTAATTGTTAAACCAAAATCCATTTTAAAATATATTCATAACAACTTGACGGTATGTGTACCAAACATTTATCATTATAATTACCAATGGCACAGTGATTATTATGTAGCTAAATGAATCCCTCCTCTGATCTAAGGATCGGGATTCAATTCCAGGCTAAGATAAACTAAGGACGCGTATAACTATAACCAGACCTTTTTTGTCACTTTTTTTGGGGCACACTAATTAAAGTTGTAAGTCCACAATTTACCCATAAAGTACCACCTCCCAACTCCTTGCCGCTGTGTTTTGAGGAAAACATCAAAGTAAATTATTTCTTTCAGTTTATTTTTTTTTTCAAATTCATTCATTTTTTCAGCTTTTGTGGCAATTCTTCGATATTTTCGAAATTTGCTAAAGGGCACTACGTGCCCCCGCGTACCCCCACAAAAAAAGCCCTGGTCTTGTCTATGTCCAAGATAACTACTATCATAGTCTAGACATAGTCTTCTCATCGTAATTCATTTGAATGAATGTTAGTGTGATAACTGCATTGTACTTTTAAGGTATTGTTACTGTTAAAATAATAAATTTGAAAACTTAATTGGAACAGGATTCGACCAATCGTCCGCTGTTAAAGACGTACCCTCGGTTCGATCGGAACTGCAACAAGCGGGACTTGAGCCCGCGGCGCGGCAGAAATTTGGGACCTCCGTGCACGCTAGTACATACAACGAACCTTTGCATTAAAATACTATTAAAGTAGTTTAATAATATTCATGTCAAATAAAAAAAACAGCAGGGTTGAATAAAAACTGGTTGCCTCCGTCGATTTTTGAAAATGTATTTTTCATGGAATTCCTAAATGTTTCTTATTATGTGTCCATTATGCATCCATAAATAGCAAAATGCTGCCATTAAAAACACTTCATCTAAAATCGATGGACACCACAAGTTTTGATACATTATCCCCTCATATTATCTTACAAACGAAGAATGTTATTTACGTCAAAGCAACTACTTTTTTCCATACGTATAATCTTGTAAAAACAGAAGTAGGAAAAGTTCTTTGTTGTCTTTGAATAAAATTAATAAATGATAAAAGATATCAAAATAATATATTACTACAATTTCATTTATTACTCGCCATTTTGAGAAATGAAAATCGAGATCTGATTACATTTTAATCCAGTATTGTTTACTTATTTGATTGTGTGTCGAATAACCTTCACCTTTGGTTCTATCGTGTGACAACGCCCTTACTTATCAAAATGAGGTCAGCATCAGTTAAAGTCATTTGCGAAAATAAAACCCAACCCGTTTACCCGCTATCATATTAACTGTCGGCAATCTAATCGGGATGCCCCAAGGATCTTAATGATCTTGCAATTGGAATTTAAATGAATTCATTCTTCTCCGACTTGCCGTTTTTAATTTCGAATACTAAGCTATTTGTAATTATTCCTCGTAATTATTAAGTATATTTTGCTTAATTCAATAGCTTTAGTTTTATATAATGTCCAAAATAATGTTATAAGTGGGATAACATTTAAAGTTGTGTTAAATTTTTTATATCTTCATTAATTCATTCTATGGAATAAATTTATAAATTTAATATCTCTATATAAAGTATTAGAACAATCAATACTTACTCTGCATTGGTCTCAGGCGTTGGTAGATCGCCGATAGTTGTCAAAGTGAGTGTAGACCAATAAAGTGATCCGAGGTACTTTCTCGTTAATGTAGCGTAGTCCCCTGGCCGATGAGGGTACACCCAGTCGCCCTGCGGAAAACTCGATTAGTTAAACAGTTTTATTAAATCGAATGTTTACATCATTTGTCTTGGCTTCGCATTCTAACTGTAATGTTTGTGCATGTATATTAGTTATCTTTTTTGGGTTTAGATCTCTTCTAATTATCGTCCGTCCGATTTATTCTGGATTCATTCTGACTCATTGGATTTTATGGCTAAACAGCTATTTTCATCGGATCAGTTCGCGTAGTCTTATATTTGTAGGGATAACAAATGTTTATAAAATAAAAGTAAAAGTAGATATAAACACCTGCACAGTTATGTACGGTCACAATCCAAACACCAAGAAAATAGGAGTACAATACTTCCAAAGTTTTCCACTGTTATGCGAAAACAATTTTTATATAAGGCTGATATTCATTACTAATAAATTCCGCTGTACAATTTATGACTAAACTAAAAATTGTGTTAAAGAAATGGCAATAAAATGTTTCTTTTTACATGTAAATTATTACGTACTAAATTGTCTACGTTCATATGGGACGGCAACGTAGTGATACGCAAATGTGTGTGTGTTATTCGCCCGTTTGAAATTGTTTTACAACGTTACGTGCGAAATATAACAAAAAGATGAACATAAAATTTACTGGTTTAAACATAAGTTATATTTCTTCTAGTAAAGCTGCACGAGCATTTTTAAAGCAATATTTTTTATTCATGTCGCGTCTTATGTTTTACAAGCGTAACAAAAGAACAATTTGTACGTAAGAGTGAGGTTATATAAGAACCTACAATTTGTTTTAAGTTGGTACAAAATCAATATTGCATTGACGTTTGTTAAAATAAAATAGAAAATATAAATAAGGTAATTTGCAACGTAATATTTTCGGTTAAAAGTGGATCGCTTATATTATTTCTGTTAAAGAAACGACGATTCAATTTAAATTTTCCTACTTTACGAAATTACAGTGGCCATTAAACCTTTGTCATATGACAAAGGTTGGATCTTAAATAGTTTAAAAAAATATAGTTACCTAAGAATTGTAGGTAGTCAAGATTTATCATTTTAATTCCAGCAAAGCGATTCAGTCCGTAAGAAGTGGTGGCGTCCAATTTATGGATTGCCATCTTGTAGCGTTGTCTTAATAGACAATTTCGGTTCCCCGATAGTAGAGTACTCGTAATATAAATCGATGTTTCCCGTTAATTTTAATTTCAAGACTCCTGTGCGATCGACTTTTTCTGTATGAATTAAACTCATTTTAGATCACAATTTTGGATACGCACATAGATACAAATCAATAGTACACTGAACGATCATCACACAAAAAATAATTTTATTGTTTGTACAACTAAGTTGCTACCAGTTTATACAATACGCTCCTTTCGCCGTTTGATAAGTACAGCGGCACATGCACTGCTATTGGGCGCGGCACTTGACAAGCCGCCGCAGTGACATTAGACTCGATAGTGGATATTTTATGCAACGGCTAATAATGACTTTAAAGGTTTTTATAACAATGATATATTATATTTCAGACATTAATCAGTAAAAAAGACTTGCAACGAATATGATACATTGTACAAATTACCATCTGAAATAATTCAGGTTTATAAAATTAAATTACCACTTCATCCATCACTTCATACCATCTAAATGTGACAGGTACATCAATGCATTTCGGTAAATAAACTATTTTACACAAAAACTGTAACTGTAGTAAAAATTGTAGTATTTTGCGTACTATGAAAGTACGCAAAATACTACAGCTGTACTGTGAATTTAGTTATATTATGACAAATATTGATTTGTTTTTTAAATCCAAGCGAAGTCAGTTTTTGAGCTCATGGTAATCGCAATGCATGAGATATAATCGGCATAAACGGCGCCAGCCGGGGGCATGCATAGATGTTAACAACCAAAAGGTAAAACACGTAGTCTATTTCTAATTACAGTTACCTGGTACAAGCTTATGGTAATTATTTTTGTTTTAACTATTAACCCTTATCATCTTCACATAAGACCCAGGCCTCCGCCAAGGATCAACAAGAAGTTCGTTACCTCGCCTCCTCTGGACTACCGTAATATTGGTATTAAATTCTTTAAATATTATTATCAATTGTTAAAAGTGTGATAGGCAGGGACACCAATCAAATTTTGTTTATATTACAGATTCTCAGTGGCCCTATATAATATAAAGTATTGTTAACACAATCGTGTCGCAAAAGTCTCTCAATAGTTTTAAAATTCTTGATTTGATATTCCACTATTGAACATGTGTTTAATGATTTGACAATGGTATGCCATTATGACACCAATAAAATAGCAGAATTGAGATCCAATTTAAAAGATATACACATCTTGAATAATGTCAATGTGATACTTCTTAAATACTTCTGCGATGTTTGGGAAATAGCGCATTAGAATTCAGTTCGCGATTTTGCGGAATCAAACAGTCGAGACAGGCCGTTAAGAGTAACGTCTGATTTAAAAGAGATCTCAGACTTACGCTCCATAGGGAAATGGAAATGCACTTAATGCATACGTAATCAAATTATCACAGTGCTCGCCCCACTCCGGGAAAAGACCTCTTATACATAATGTAACGTTTTGTAAGGATGCCCGCAGCGAGATAGTTACATTTGAATAATTAAAACTGATTATTAAAGTATAAAAATTTTAATTCATTTCAATTATAAACTAGTGGACCCAGCAGACGTTGTCCTTGAACTTTGCGGGTTCTCAGCTTACCTTTTTGTAAATTAAAGTAAAAGAAATATCATAAAATAAGAAAAAAAAACCTTCTGGAACCCGATGGTAGGCACCACCTATCGGGTCCAATTGTGTTTTCAAACCATGCTGCATGGTTTGACCCATTAAAATATAAACACAAAATGTCATCAATAAAAAAAACCCACTATCTATTTTGATAGTCCTGCAACATACGAATGTTCGATAAACAATTTGCCTGTACCTAAATTAGATAAAAATCCGAAAGACTGTAAAAGAAAAGAAAAAAGAAAAATTACAATCTGATTAATGAATGAGCAATAAACAAAAAAACAAACGTTGCTGGCAAAAATTAAATAAGCTATAAACGGTACAATTTGAATGTGAAAATCCCTGACTTTTCACAATACTGTACAAAGTGTGTTTCATATTTCACAATATGGTATTACGCATATTCCGTTCGAAATATGTGACCGCGTGAAATGTTTCCAATTCAGAAATGTGCGCTCGTTAACAATGCGAATTGTTTTGCTATTTCAGGCTTTTGTAATGAACAGTTTCAATTATCGAACGGTAGAAACAATATGAATCGTTGTTAATTTAGAATATCTACTATTTAACTTTTACCCCGAGTTTAACACAGAGGCTACTCGAGAAATAATAAAATTTAAAATAAGCCTGCTTCTTGTTCCTCGAAACACTCTTCAACATTTAAACATTGTTTTATTTTATTAAACCAATTTGCAAATTGACTTATAACAATGTTTCACTTTAATCAAACTAACAATCCTAGATTATCCCATAGGTAAAAACAACAAGAGCAACTGTATTCACTACAAGATAACCGGCACATGATAATTTCATCAGTGTTAAATTCGAAGTCGAAATTTGATAACACACTATATTGTAAAGTTGTAAACTACAAACTATAAAATTTAGTTCCGTACAATAGCAACGTAGGTGATTGTACAGCCAAATTTAGTTCGTATGTTGTTTCAAACTAACACGGAGCGGAATTAGAACTTTAGCAACATTTGCTTGAGCTTAAGGTAGTGTTCGAGCCACGGTAAATTAGAACCTTGATTTGTTTAGTGTTCCACACCGATGGTGCGGTCGTGATAGTTAAATTGTAATGTATACAGCAAACTTATTTCATTAACATAGTATAGGAAAATTCTATTATAAACTAGACTTTTTTTTCAGTTTAAATATTCATTCATCATCATTTTCCTTTTCGTTAAAGACATGAGAAATGGTAAAGCCACCAGCGGAACTTCGGTACCAATAAACCGGCCTGATCCGAGAAGTACCTCGACCTTATTAATACAGGCGAAAAATAAATGTACAGTAGATTTTGTTTATAATGACCTCGGTTATAACGACGTAAAATCTAAGCCCCTTAAATTTAAACACTTTAAAAGGAAAATAATTCGCCTATAGCGACTTCGGACACAACGATTAATATAAACATACTGACTGATTTTAGTGAACATTTCCTAAAAATCCCTTACAGATATAACGAGCAAAAAATAAACACGCAAAGATACATTACTAAGCGTAATAATTAGTAATGTATCTTTATGCTTTCTTGTCTTTTGTTCAAATCCACAGATGGTCAACAGATGTTTAGAAGAGCTCATGTTTAAAATGGTATAAGTGGTAGGTTACTACTTTCTTACTGGATAGAACGGGTTCCGGCTATAGCGGAAATTAGTGTCCCCTCATCGTCATTATAACCGGAATCCATTGTATTTATTTATTGTTCTAAATTGGATATGTTGCATATCTCACCTCCTTCCCCATCCAATCACCTCCACCTCCCCTTTTCTTTATCTTCTCTTTCTGTCTTCTCTCCTCTATTCGACATGAAAGCTAGCAACGAATCTGCAACTCTTCTATAGAACCGGTGATCACCTAACCTGGTGAGCCACTCGCTTGTTTTCCTCCTTCTACCATAACAAACAATGACATTACATAGCAATTCTTATGGTATTTAGGGAGCAGCGGTCACCTCTTGCTCGTTTGACATCATCTTTCATTAAAAATAATAATATTCATATCTTAAATAATTAAAACAAAATGTTAATGCTCATAAAATGCAGTAGCTAGTACATGAAGCTTGTTCGTATGTTCTAAAAAGACGACGGATATGAATATCCACTACGGCATACAAATATGAAGAGTGAATGCTAACACAACATACAGTAAAATTAAACACATCGTTAATTTATCATAACGTTAACAAAAAAAAAACATTTAACCATCCAAAAAACACACACAACGCTGAAAATAACAGAGGTCCTAACAAAACAAACATTTTTACGAGCATTAAGGATTAACAAAGGAAAGGCCAGATTCGCGGAACAATTTTATGCTTACATTTTTTTATGTGACCATTTAACGTGAAATAAAAATTTTGTTTATCGAGTTACTGAGTTACAATATTCAATTAAACTGATGTCTTCACGGAACTAACTGGCTTAATCTGTGGCTTGGCTGGCTTAAACTTAATCGTAAAGGCATCGGACTGTTTGATATTTAAAATTACTGTTCAATTCGGTGTCGTTTTAATATAATTAATAAAATAAAATAAACTAATAAAATAAAACTGAACTGTCGAAAAAATTATTTTTTCTTTTCTGCGATGAATGAGTGTTATGAGGCGTTCACTATTGGATTTTCCAATCTATCTTCTTTTTCTTACTTACACCTCGTTTCATCAATTCGAGGTCGGCGTTCCTTGTGCTCATCCTCCATTACCACGATCTTGTTCTTCGTCTGTATTTAAATAAGCTTCCTAATCACAGTACCGTAACAACGATAAGGCACGAAAGAGAAGAGTTACTAATTTGTAGTTTAGCCTTTGTCGATGTCGAGTATTCGTTAGTTTCGAATCGTATTCACGGCCATTATTATGAGTTGGATCGTACAAATCGAAAAAGCTTAAACCAGTACCAATATTTATATATATATTTTTTATAATACCAATATGAAGTAACTTTTGAATACCTGGTAGTAACGTACTGGATTTTATTTTTGTGTAGGGCTAGAGAAAATATTTGTTCATTGTTCAGAAT
>DWTW01000776.1:0-14629 GCA_018246275.1 Papilio slateri | reverse complement strand
TAAGTGAAGTGCCGGAAGCCTAATTCCACTCCTTTTCCTCTTCCTATCATTTTCTAATAAGGGAAGGATGAGACGGGAAAGAGGATTTGATGGGGGAGGAGATGGACAGGAAAAAGTTCCTTTTTTCTGTTTCCCCTTCCCTGTCCATTCAAAGCTAGGTAACGCATCTGCAGCTGATTATTTTGTCCCAGATGCCTATGGTTAGCGTTCACTTGCTATCGGGTGAACAAGTGGCAAACGAGCAACACTCGTTTACCACCTTCTTCTTTAAAAAAAAAATAGTACCTATTATTTATAGTACCTCTCATTTATCATTAGTCGCAATATAAAAAAGTCCAGTAAAACGTCGGAGTCAAAAATGAATATTTAGTTTAACTTAATCAACTTTGTTACAGTATTGATGCTTCTGTCTGCCACCTTCGCGCTTAGTCTCGTCGGTACAATATTCTTTTGTTTCACGAATACAATCAACGACGCCATTTTATCTGTAAGTATTTAGAGGCTTTTTATTGATTTTTATAAGACTTAAATACATAAACTTATTTGTTGTGTTTGCAAAATATTTTCTATGGTACTACATACAGCTCTACAAAATGCATTTCACATATTTTGTACGTCGAGAAACAATACGATTTTTTTGTAATAACACCCCTTAGTTGTCGTTTTCTTTATAATTATTACTTAATAAATCGTAACATACTGTATATAATCTGATAATGAGATCCTTACCAACGAGATCCTTACTCCTCAGAACATGGTGATAAGGAATAATAGCATCGCATTTGACATGTGGCGGCGGCCCTCCGTGCAGCCCTTGATGAAGGTCTATCTCTTCAACTACACCAACTGGGAAGATGTCAAGTCCGGGAGAGCGGAACGGCTGCACGTCGAGGAAGTAGGCCCTTATGTATACTCGTGAGTTTGCTCTACTGTTTGTACTTCATTTAAATGTTGCATTAACTCAAAACATTATTAAGACGTGCTTGTTATTCGAGCAAATCTGTTTTCAAATTAATAATCATATATTTTAATTCAGTTGGTTTAGAATTACAACATTCGAAGGTTTTTCTAGAAACTTAAATTGCATTTAACCCATGATTGTAAGAAAAATTGGCTTTGTTGACTGTCCATTCAATAGAATGGACAGTCAACAAAGTAAGAATAATAATTCTTATGTGTTCTTTATGGAAGAACGTGGCAAACGAGCAAGCGGGTCGGCACCTGATGTTAAGTGACCGCTATTTGCCTATATTTAGTAGACAGGAAATAAGATATTTCCGTTTCATATTCATACCTTCCCTTCAATCCTCTTCCTCTGCCCATCCTATCCTTATTAGGAAAGAATGGGAAATTGAAGAGGACTGAAATTAGGCCTCCGGCGCCGCACTTATCAGACGAAACGCAGAGTACTTCTACTTCACGCCTGTCTTCTGTGAGGTCGTAGTATTTCACCGGTCGAGCCGGCCCATATCTGATATTCGTTGTATCTATTCCTACCATGCTCAAGCTTGTGTTAGGAATAGATACAACGAAAATATTCGAATGGCGGATTTGAACCGACCAATTTATGTTGTAATTCTTATTCGTCGTTACGTTATTCACGGTTAATTTTACAGTAAATATAGCTTATTTAACTATTAAAAAAATATTGCACACTACATATCAACTTAAGTATTGCCTTGACTGTTTGACTAAGTTAACCTGTATTTATGGATTTAGTAATTAAAGGATATGCTGTTGCTACTTAAGCTTAGCAATTTTATCTTTATTTAATTTTATCCTTATAAAACATATAATGGCTGCAAGAAATATGCATATAAGTAATTTAACCTTTAGGTCTTTCAATGAGTTTTATTTTAGTTAAATTGAAATAATTTTCGATAAGCCAAACAATATTTATCTATGCTTAATGTCACCAGTGTCAGGGTAAAACAAATAATAATTTCATTTTATGATTGATAATCAATAACTTATTGCTTATTGCATGGCCATATTAGTATACATTAAAGTTAATGTATGGAAGTGAGAGTTGGACTTGGCAGGACAATCTTGTTAGTACAATTAATGCAGTTGAGACGCCCTTTAGAAGTATGCTGGAAGTGTCTCTAATTGATAGGATTATAAACGATATAAGGGAAAAGTGTGGCCTCAAAGTGCACCTTGTGACTCATATTGAGATAGGTATGCTTCGGTGGTTCGTGCATATTGGAAAGATGAATGAAAGGAGATTGCCAAGAGAAATGTTAGTTGGGAAAGTGTTGTTAGGAGTCATCTTAGGCGAACTTATACCGGCCATTAGGCCGATTGTAAACTGACGAGGTTCACAATTAGCCGGTGATAGTCTCATAATATCTGTTGAGCCGCTTGCTTGTCTTTCCTCTTCTATAAAAAGGCGAGAATACCTTAGTAACTTCGTATTATAATCATCGCAATGCACAGTACTATGACGATAGTTTGCGTCAATATTTATAGCTGTCGTAATCTATGTAATTTTGGCTAGTTTCATAACAATAACAAGAGAAGCGATATTACTTTCTTATCTACGAGAATTTTATTAGAATCGCCACCGCATACCTACTTACATAGTATGTTTGCACCGTGCGTGGGCCCACTTGAAAGATATACGAAAAAACTTTTCGTGTTTCAGTATTTTACTAAATTAAACGTATAGAGCACTCGTATTGACTAATACAACTAATCTATCAAGCTTACAAGATTACCATGTGGTGATAATTTTCTTTTCAGTAGATGTTAATACGAACACGAAAACATAAAATAGTAAATATTCTTGAACAAAACCAACCACGACTCAGTTAATAATTTTCAATTCATTTAGTGACGCATTTTTGTTTCTCTTCTCCTACATTTTAATTTTTTAATCAATGAGCATCACAGTTGTATCTTTTTATTATTCTGAAGCCATTGAAGTGGAGTTTACAATGACTCAATTTGTTTCTTCTTGTATACTTAAGAAATTGAACTTTTTACTATAAACTTCTTTGTGATTTAATATAATTAAAAAAAACACTAAAGTATGTAGTTTATTTTCTTACTTTTAAGATGCTTGATTTATTGTTTGCTTAAGATGCTTGATTTGCTTTTGCTTTTATCGATTATTCCCACTCATACAGAAAGAGCAATCACTACAAGCTGGAGCTCGAGCTCGGAGAGCTATCCACGTATATACGAGCATAAAGTAGCCGTTAGCGCTATTTCAGCTAAATTTATTTTTAATTTAGCTAGCGATTTTTTATAAAATATTCTCAGAGATAACCCTCAGATTGTAAGTCGGGCTCCAACCCCTGAGCTGGTATAACAGCTTCAAGTCGGGAGTAAATTCTTAAATACGTGTGCACACAATGCATTCGTGTATTAGACAATAATTATAAACACAAACAACCGACCAAAGAGCGATCACGATAACCTCTTTGCTTTCTACTGTACGTATGCACTGGATATATTTCTCGCCCTTTCTAAGTGCCTCTCCACTACTGGAGGCCGGCTTGTGCCAACCGAATTAGATCTTCTACGCTGGCAATACAGGTCCACTCTCTGATGCTTCGCAACCATGATTTCTTCCTTCATCCAGCACGTCTCTTACCTGCAATTTTGCCCATCATTATAAGTTAGAGAAGCTCATATTTCTCGTGATCTTAGTTGGCGACTTTTATCTTTGATGGTCTGCAATAATTCGCGGTTCCCGCCGACGCGCTGTGACCGTAGATATATTTAATATCGATATTATCTGCCTTTCGCTTGGAGATAGTACGAACGGGAACAAAGGTCACAATTTTCTTAGTATACCAACTTACGTGTAGTAGTCGTAATACGTCGTAGTGGTAGAGTTAGAAACAACAGCTATTGACCAGGGAGGTACCACGACCTGACAGATCACCACCCTTACCACCACACCACGGTCATTTCACCGGTCGAGCCGGCCTATTTGTGCAACAGATGTTGCTGTTGCGGGTTCCCCACTGTAAAAGTATATATTTATATATTTTTTCCTATATCTTTTAAATGGCTCTAACGACTCGGACGAAAATTTTGTATTCCGATAAGTTTACAAAATACAAATGTATTCAAATGACTAGTAGGTACTCTAGGAGTAAGTCTGTTTAAAACAATTGACCTTGTGTTACTTGTATTGCCAATCTAAACATTAATTGACGGTCCGAAGGAAATATCCATATTTGTAATCCTGCATTTAGATTTAAATTCATGTTGTTCATTGACTCCAAAAACAAATCCGTATATGTCCAATTAAAGACCCGTAAAACATTTATACATAGTTGCATATACAAGTGCATAGTTCTTACATTCAGAATTGAATAAAATTAGCAATATCATAAATATTAGTAATTCGTTTTTGGAAAAAAAATAGCGTTACGATGATTAGAATTCAATAGCAGGTCCTTGTAAAATATTCGTCAATAACTATGCTATGCTATGAAATTAGTTTAAAAGAAAGGACCCTATAACAGTATATCTGTTGCAGCATTGGGGTCGATTGTAGCGATCCTTTTTTATGTTCGAAAGTAAAACAATGAACAAGAACAACCTGATGCAATTCTAACTACACTAGTGTGTTCTAACTTGAATGGTTAAAAGGACTTTTTTATCATCACGTGCAATTAAAAAGATTTCTGATAAAACCTCATTTATTTTTTTCGTTTCCAGGCAACAGATGGAGCGTGTCAATATTAAATTTGATAAGGACAGACTGAGCTACAACGAAAGGAACGACTTCAGGTACCTGCCCGATGCATCCGGTGGCGCTCACTTCGATCAGGTCAATGTGCCCAATCTGCCCCTTCTCGTAAGTATTCAAATAAATAATTATTATAATTAATTGTTAACCCCCTTAGCATGACTCTTCAATGGTTGTCTGGAAGAGATTAGTATTAACAAGACCGCCAATTGCTTACCCATTTCTTCTCTAGTGTAAATATATCTTTCATTTCTTTTAATATTTGGACTAAAGGACTTTGTTTAATTACTAAGAATCAACAAAGGTTCTGAAATGTTGGCCACATACAGGGCGACGTAACCACTGAACCGAACATTGGTCAGTTTTATGGTGATCTTTGAGAAAGGCCAGCAGTGGATGTGTTTTGACGTTAAAGGTCTTGTTAAAATATCCTTACTTAAAAACAAATCTTTTCCACATCACTCTCTTTAAGCAAGCCAATCCTCATCCTTTTTGGGTACCTATAAGTATTGGTTAGCTTATTTTGACATCAATAGCTTTAGTTATTTTGATTTTCCACACAACCTTATTTCACGTGTTTAACACACATTATAAAAGGCCATATTATGCAAAATTGTCAAGTTTGTATGTCAATTAGTTTCGGCTGTGCGTTGACAGATCAGCACAGACACAGCTTGTTGCCGGACTGACAGGAGCGTTATGTTTTTCACGAGTACATATGTATGTATATCCGCTCCATTGACCTCCTGTAGCCTAAACGGCTTGACCGATTTTGAGTGATTTGATTTAAGTGAGATGTCATTAGATTCGTATTCTTCCACGGATTGTCATAGAGTATATGACATCAGCATAAAACCCATATACTAGAAGTAAATCATTAAAATGTGAATTATCATGCAGTCTGTCGGGTCTTCTTTAGTCGGTCTGCGTTGAGCACTTTATGGGTGAACAAAAATCATAGAACTCGCGTCATCGTCACCGAACGCTTTCCATGAGCTATATTTATACAACTGTCAGTCGTAGGACTTAGTTAAAGTCCTTAGCTTCTCAAACTTGTAAACATTATCTTTGGGTTGTTTAGAAAAAAAAATATGAAACATTTGTATTAAAAATTGTGTTTTCATCATTGCTTTCATTAATTTTCACTTCTGACGTGCATTCCTACGACTGTCAGTTTTTTTAAACTAACTATTACTTGTATAGAATGTACAAATATACATCGGAATAATAATACCTGGCCACTGTCCACAGGGCGTAGTCTCGAAAGCCAGGGACATGCAGCTGAATGGTCTCGGCCAGCTAACTCTCAATTCTGCACTCAATTGGGGCAATCATCCCGACGCATTCGTCAAATTGCCAGTACACAGGTGACGAATAAAGCTGTAACGTTTTCACATTAATACACACACACCACTACTTTAGCCTCACCTTCACCTACCATATAAAAATGTACACCGTAATACCCGTTCATCCGTACACCGTTCTAAATGTCAGATTAACTTGAAAATTTGCACACTTTTTTATTTATTCCCTTATATAAAGTTCCCAGCAAGAATTTGAGAATACACGAATAAGCTAAATAAAATTACATCGCTATGGTATTGGCAATAATCATCAGATCAAATTCAAATTCGAATTCAAATTAGGCGCACAACCACTGGGATGTCATTGCTGCTATATTAAATGTAAACACATATATACAAACAATTTTTTTAAATATCTCACACGTTTTTCCTAGTCCGCAAAAATGTGCACTGGGCAACGAGGTTGTCAGTACAAAGATTGAATTAAATAAGTTTTGATCATTGATTCACTTATGCGATAACGTCGCCGCGAGTGCCACCCAACCGTTCCGCCCCGCAAAAGAAAAAGAAAACTATAATGCTAACTGCTATCCTTCCCCAGTCGGAGATACACCTTAAGAGAGATAGAAGAGGATAACATCGAAAGTTTTAAAAATGTATTAAGGATTTAACAAGGCTTACCGTTCATAATATAAAATAAGCTTTGTACAAGAAACCGAATATTCAGTAAACAAAAGTGTTTCCTTGGCTCTGACTAATCACTTTAAAACATTTACTAATTGATGGGCGTAGCGTTTGTAATCAATGGGACCACTCATCTCTGGCCTCAATGTGTCACTTGATGTTACAACTCATTGTTCACCATCAATATCCGCATCAATCTTAAGAGTTGCATATATGGGTTCGGCATTAATGTAGCAATAAAGAGACAGAGGATTAGGAAAAAGAGAATATGCCAAAGGAAATTGCTTGCGAGACCTCACTTATTAGATGAAAAGCAATATAAATACATACATAATTAACATTGGTATTCTGTGAGGTCGAAGATAATCGGTGGGTTTCCTAATTCCATTCTGTAACATCTGCGGTTGCAGCTGAAAATGAAAATAAATAAAGAAATAAGTAATTCAGACCAAAACAATACCAATTACCACACTTTACCTAATTATCATTAACAAAAAAAAAACAAAATTACCATTTAAAGCCTTAAATATCTAAGTGTGCTATGAAACATTGTCCATGTATACAGCGGGTTAGGTTAGACAGAAGTAATCAGGATCCTCGCACTAGGCACAGCCGGTATCGCGACCCAGGCCAGCAGGCTTAACAAAAAGCTGGCTAGTGATAATAAGATAATTCAGGCAGGTAGCTTTCTTATCTCAGAAGAAGAAACTCATGTTCTTTCTTCCTCATCAGGTTTCTATGGGGCTACGATGACACCATAATCGACACAGCAAAGCCGATATTAAGCTTGCAAGGAAAGTTAAACTTTAAAAAGTTCGGACTTTTGGTTACTGTAAGTATTAATTATTACATAGTTCTATAATAAGTCATCCATTTTTCTTACTTTACCTAATATTTTATTATTAATTTATTTAATATTTTCAGAAAAACGGCACCGTATCCGAACGTCTAACTATAAACACCGGTGAAGTTGACAAGAACAAAATGAATATAATACAGGAATTGGATGGAAGAGATTATTTACCGTACTGGTCAAGCCCTGAATGTAACAGGTATATAATGTTTTGTGTTTTTTTAATGGCAGAAGAAGTCAAACGAGCGAATGAGAGATAAGTATCAGAGACCACCTCTACCTACAGACCTCCGCATCGATAGATTAATTAAAGACTGTTGCTAAACTAGTGCGTACCATCTTTCGAACACGTCACCACTTAACATCAGGTGGGACTGTTGTCAAGCGCTAATTTATTCATTATAAAAACAATACCATAATAGCGAACAAAATAAGCTAGCTGATGCAGAAGTCAGCACCACAGACAAATCATTATGACACAAGTGATTACTAAAATACTAAACAAACAATTGTGAAACCATTAAGTGACAGCGATACACGACACAGCAGAATTCCAATTCTGTTGTCTCGTGTGTCCTCCAGGGCAGGTTCTATAATGAAGTCCTCGCTTTGAAAAAATACTGTAAAATTAACTTGAAGCTGTAGGATTAAAAAAAAACAAGGTTCAATCGTAGTGACGCTAGTTGGGAGAGGCCAATGTCTGTGTTCTTATAATTACTGATAGATGAATGGAATCATCCGACAATATTTTGTTCAAAATAAACACACTATAAATGCCATCAAAGACGTAGACTCAATGAGACTCTATTTACGATTATTTTAACTATGTATCCATAGTTCGATAGGTTATCTCAACACGATACCGGCGGCGTCTCTCCCTCGGTATCTCACTTTTTGATACACTGTAAAAATAATATACCAACACATTTTCTAACATTTTAAAGATTTAGTTGTCTATGCCATCTATGGTCTTAAATTTATTAATATAAGGTCGAAAATAACCAACTATTAGAAAGTCCAACGATTCATGATTATTAGTACGTGTTTACGTAATTGTACGTTTTGCGGATAGCTTACGTTTAGTTGAGACCGGCAAAATTTTCTACTGAATGATGAGTTTTGTACTAGGTCCGTGTGTTAAAACAAAGAAATGATATAGAATAGACTATAGAACAAAGCGATTACTATAGACTATAAACATCGACATTTAGATAAAACGAGACAAATTGCCTTCGGCAAATCGATAATTCTGCATTGACGCCTTCGCAAGTTTATAGCAATAAATAAGTAATTAACAACATTGGCAAAATTGAAAAAAAGCCAACGAAATAAAATACTAGCAATAATTTATGTTTTACCCATAAAATGTACCTAAAAAAATGCTAGTTTTTAATAGAATTTTAGTAGAGTTCTTGTTAATAGGACTTTGTTCATAAAAACGTTTTCGAAATTGACAACAAAATTTCGTGTTAAAAATATTTTAAAACGTTTTTCTCACCATAGTAGGCCAACAGTCTATTGCAGATCTCCAACGAACAACGTTGTTGGAAGAGGATCAACGAGGAGTATTAAGGATGAACAGGTCTACAAAAACCCTGTCATCGTTCCAGAACTCAGGTTTTCTTTTAGAGATTTCTCTCCAAAATCTTCAAAACATGTTCAATATTAATGTCTGAGCACATAATTACTTATAATACAGATAGTTATAGGCTTGAGTTACGATGTTATCTACATCACGTGCCTAGCGAATAAAGTTTTATACTAGTCACGCGTATCGATAGGCTTCCTGGGAATTAACCTTTGGATCCTTAAAACATTACCTATCTATTTCTTTTAATCACCAATCCAACCTTCGCAAAAGGAGGTAGTCAAGTACTTGAATTTTCGATCCACAATCCGCTTGTACCAATGCTTTTGTTATTGATTAATTTTGGCACACCTCTCTCATTTCTCCTACACCCATATATCACGTCAATTACTCTAAATATGGAAATTTTTCAGATGTCACCAATCTGACTGGTAAAAGTTTGTCTACGTCATCACCTACCAAC
Organism: Papilio slateri; assembly: GCA_018246275.1. Taxonomy (NCBI): domain Eukaryota; kingdom Metazoa; phylum Arthropoda; class Insecta; order Lepidoptera; family Papilionidae; genus Papilio; species Papilio slateri. The sequence goes on along the minus strand of DWTW01000776.1, from coordinate 5,026 downwards.
ACTGCCACCTCGTTTTTGCAACATTTTGCAAAATTTACTTTGTCACTCTCTCTTCATTAATTGGAACAATATGCCCAAAACACCGTGTTTAATTTTTTTTAATATTTCAGCATAGAAGCATCGGACGGCAGTATCTTCCCGCCTTCAATGCTGGACCGCAACAAAACCCTGTACGTCATGTACACCAACCTCTGCAGACGTTTGCCTTTCGTTTACGAAAAGGACGTTGAGGTAAGAACAATACAGTTAATCTGCTTTATCTTTGAAATATTTAAGAAAGCCATATAGTTAATTAGTTAATTAGTTCATCGCCTTACAAAATAACTAGGCATAATATAATAAACGTTTCACAATTAACAGACTTATGTGTTTTTGTCTTATGATCCAGAAAGGCTGGGCCAATTTTGTTGCAACCGCTATACCACTTTGAACCTTCCTTATCACTATATAAATATCAAATTAAAATGCTTTTAAAGGAATACAAAGTGAACATCTTAAAATCTAATTTTTTCAACATTAATTTCATTGAAACATATTTTTATTTTATCTTCAAGGAATTTAATATGCGTCTAAATGTTGCACCCGTGATAATGGACTCGCCCTTAAGTAACTTATATATAATATGTAAAATATACAATGGGCCTGACGTTTATATTAACAAAAGTACCAAAAGTTAAATAGGGTGAAATAAAAAAAGATTGCATGGATTTATTTAAATACACAATCAAAAATGTTAATTATTAAGGGGACTCGTGCAACAAAATCTGATTCTCATTCAGTAAAACACCCACCGTTAAACGTTCCCAACTGCTTGCTTCCGAACTTGATAATACAAACAATTGCGTATGTAAGATAAGAACAAAAGCCGTCAGATAAGAACGGACAAAGAGGAAACAAGAAATAAAACTATTTTTAAAGCACAGATAAAGCTTTAAACAAGCTGTTCGTAGTCATCCAGCTATTTTAAACATTGTTCCGCTAGTGATTAAAAACATACTAAAATATATAGTACTGTATATAGTACATTCCTAGACTATTGTGTATTTCCATTATTGTGATATATTATTTGTCTATTATTACGTAGATTGTAAATTAAGTATAAATATATATAAAAATATTTGCAACTTAGTATATCCTTTTCCAAATGTGATATGAATGTGACATCTCCCTTTTTTTCTTATGTTTTATTATCTTTTGCCCGGTTCTGATACCCACTAGCTAAATTAAACATAAGATGGAAACAATGAGAGTAAGATCGTTTTTGAGTTGAAATCTCATCATCATCACCAGCCTCCAGACATTCCAGAACCTTCTGGCCAATACGGCCATCCGTTCCACACCTAATGGGTCCTGCTACGTGCCAATTAATATGCCACTCTGGTATACCTTTACTTTATTACCCGAATGAGCCAGAAAGGAAATGTTTTTCGTTCGTATGTATAATACATATGTCCGTTCCGGTGTGACCTCCTGTAGTCTTGATTGATTTTGAAGAGTGCGGTGTCATTAGATTCGTATTTTTCCCCAGTGTCATAGATAATATGATTATGTGATGAATGGTGATAATCATACCATCAGTCGGTTTTTAAATAAACTGTTTTTAAGTTAATTTCCATGAAATGGGCCGAAACGCCATGTGTACTATCAGAATCTGGCACGTTTGGTCCTTTCGCTTTCGCTCACAGTTTGTAATCGTTCACAGATAGCGGACGGGATACAGCTGCTGCGGTACCGGATGCCGCTGGACGTGTTCGACGACCCGGCGCACAACGCCGCCAACCAGTGCTACTGCGAGCTTGACACCGGCGTATGCCCGCCAAAGGGCGTTATCAACGTTACGGCTTGCGCTATGGGTGAATAAACGTGATTTTTTGTTTCCTTATTTATCAAAGTATTGCCTTGCTTACTTCCTGACTTTCCCTTCTAAATGATATAATACATATAAGCACTCACGCGAACCCCAGAGATGTAGGTCGAGATTTTGGATTTCTATTAGGCTCGATCCTAGAACACCTCTCTTTGCTTTTTCTCACCATCATAAGTTCGTCTAGGACAGGGGTCGGCAACCTTTTTGTGTCGCCAGTGTTGTAGCCAACACAAACATCTGTAAAAAACCGTGGTAACAAAATCGAGCAAAAAAAAATTATTTCCATAGGGAATGTGATATGTATTCCAGTCCAATAGTGGACGTTAATACTTATTCTCATACTTAACATGATAACGGTCTTTTGCAGGTGCTCCAGCTCTCGCTTCCTTCCCCCACTTCTACCTCGGCGATCCAATGCTGAGGGAGCAAGTCACTGGCCTCAAACCTAATCCTGACCTCCACAAATCGTATCTGGATATCCATCCGACACTCGGCATCGCGCTAAGCGGCAAATCAACGTTTGTATTTTCTTCATTCATTTGTTAATATAAAGTGAGAAATGCAGCCAAATACGCAGACGCAATTTTTTCTTGAATTTTAAGGTTAATTGTATAACGCCCAAGCTTTTGATATTCGATATTTTTTCTCCGATTTCAATAGTACATTTTTTAAATATATATACAAAGATAAACATATTTTATAGAACTTATTTTTAATTTGTAATCACCTTCTATGAAAAAGTGATTTAATTTTTTTATTGATTTTGTAACGCACTTTCTTTGGGAATTTACCGGCTTAATCAAATTTCCATTTACTTAATCACCTTTTGGTGTCATGTCATTGTCATTTCTATTGAAACTTAATATTTTAATATTACAGATTACAACTCAACATCCAAGTGAGAAAAACTCCAATGTACACGTCTCTAAAATTCTTGAATGAAGGCCTTATCCTCCCGGTAGCATGGATTGATATGGTAAGCTAATATTCAATACTTGTCCTAGTAAACTCTGGTGAACATTGGGTCATTCTACTCCTATTCATTAGAGATAAATATTACAGAGTTATTTATCTTTACTATCTTGAGTTTTTCATTTCCTCTTGTATTTGTTACAGTTACACTTAGTTACAGTCTACCGCTCTACCGCCTCAAGGTGTAGACTGTAGATACCACCTCCAGGCAAACAGAGGAAAGTCAGTCACAAAAAAATAGAATCTGTCCATTCATACAACGGTTGTTTTTACTACGTACTGCGGACCCTGTCATTGTTAATTAATCAAATTAATTATATCCCACACATTATATACCGATGAATCATAACTTATAACATTCGACCATGAGAATTTTTTCCAAAACAGGACCTGAATTTTTCGTTCTTAATACGTTATCAGTCAAAGGCGTCCACTGATGGACGTACGCCTCGCCTAATAATAGCCAGAATCGGTCTCTCTCTCTCTTGCCCTGAAATCGTTAATCTATATTTTGAGAGGTCAACTAACGCCAGCTTTTGTACATGGCCCCCATTCTCGGATAGCTTACTCAACTATATTGAATATAATTCTTCCTATCGGTCATATACGTTTCTTAATCTTAACCTTAGTTATGTTACCATTACAGAGCGTAGAAGAGTTACCAGAAACTCTTAGATCGCTCGTATACCACGGCACCTTCTCAACAGCAGCGGTACAGTTGGGGCTAACGGTCATCTGCATCATATCTCTCATCGTCTCCGGCATCTGCCTCTTTGTCCTGTTCGTACGCAGAAGACAGAAACCATGTGCAACAGTAAAGAAGATAACAGAAGCAGAACTTAAGCCTCAACTATCATGAGAAAGGCAGTTTAGATTAGAGTTATTTCGGAGTTGGTGCATATGGGACCCTTCACCGCTTATAAGCGGCTCATTATGTTTCTAAAGCAAGCATACTGCATTAAAACGAAAATACAACATTAAAAACTTAAGCTATCGAGTTAATAGCCATCTAATAGTTAATACTCACTCTCACCACAACTCATTTTATTATAGTATGGTTACCGTGACATTTTAGATCGTCCATACAATAACGCTACTTAGTCCTTAGGTAATAAGAGTAATCCAATGTTGATTGATTATAAAGATTTTTTTTTAATTTAGAAGACATTAAGAAAATCTTTATAATTTTATATATATAGAAACATATTGATATTTACTGCTTTTACGGTATGATTTTGTGTAAAATATCGAAACGTCACGCGCGCCATACTATAATGAAAAAAGTTGTTTGTATTAAATTTGAGATCTGAGGGAAAATCCCGCACAACCTCACCAAACAACTGATTGTCACAGACCAAAACTAGGAGTTGAAAGTTTTAAGTTGAAACACCAAACACCATTTGAAGCGTTCATACAATTATTGATATTTTTGAATCTCTCTACATAGTTATTTTAGACGAAATTTGCGTTTATCGATCAATTCATACATGGAATGACTATGAAAACTTTAACAGAAATATAATATTATTTTTATATATAGTTATTTCATCTCACGAGCGTGTTTTTTTCCTTGGATGTATTTGTGGCGCACGGACGTAACGTCGGTGTGACGCGCCCTTGTTGCGTTACTTTAGGTAGCGAACGGATAGCGTCAGAAAAACGAAAATAACAAAATAATTAGTTTAAAAATATATAGAGTTTTAAGAAATAACTGTTAATTTAATACAATTACAATAAAATATAAATTGAAGTTCTTTTAATAACGTAAATAGGTTTTTTAAATGAAACAAATTATTTAAGTAAAAAATAAAATTTCTACATCACATTTTTTTATTACAAAATTTATATTCAATGTATTATGTAGAGTCAATACTACACTCTACTTTGAAATATTCTTCATCACTTTCATCTATCAAATTTACATTTATTATCAACTCGAAACCAGTATCAAAATAATTCATACATTCACTTTCTCAACTTTACATGTATTATGCCATATCTCATTCGTGATGGTTGAAGAACCTTCATAAATACTTTTTCTATATTTAATGAATTTTGTTAAAGGTTTCTCATAAGTTTCTTTCTCGCTATGCTGATGGTACTTGACAGACAGACAAATGGAAACAAAGAAAATGTGCACATCAACCATGGGGCAAACGCGCACGTGAGATGAAATAACTATAATAG
>DWTW01000775.1:0-14629 GCA_018246275.1 Papilio slateri | reverse complement strand
CATCTATTTCGAGTGGACTCGCTCGGGTCCAGGCGCGGGGCGCGGGCAGACACCGGTGCCGGTCTGGCGCCAGAAGGATTCCCCAGCGCCCCGCGCCTCGCGCCGAGGTCACGCGCAACCGTGCCTCCGCTCCCGCGCCGTACCTAATCTAAAACTCTTCGCCGTGCACATTTATTGTGGCTACCGACTCAATCCGTGTTTAAAATGAAAGTTGTCTCCGTCTCGTGTACCTAAAGCCACATTTTAAAATAAAAGCAAACTTCGAAGTCAATAACAACATAAAAATGTGAGCGACTTCAACATTTGATAACTAGAAATCAGATTTTATCTTTAAAATAGGCTCGTCATATTTGTTTATGTATGCTATTCGACCAAGTCACAATGCTTAATGATTACCAACGGTGTTATCCATGTATTCACGTTTCTTCATAATATTAACAATTTCAAAACATGTAAATGTAATAAAATTGAAGTGTAAGTAACTTGCAAAACTGTATCTTATCATAAAGAATTAAGGCTTTAAATTTCTTAACACGACAGAGATAAACAACAGAATGTCTGTACCTACTGTACGATGACGTGTTCATGGCTTACGTAATAAGTCTTTTATTTGACTTATTCAAATCATAATCGAATGTTGTGGATATTTAGACGCGAGTAAAGTTTATAAGTACATTGTTCCGCAAATTTTTTGGCGCGTAATCTGGAGGTAAAAAAATAAGAGGACGGCGAGCGCGGGTCGCGGTCGGCGGACGGGGGAGGGTTACTCATCGGCAGTTTCTGCGTCAGGACTATAGTGGGTAAACACAAACACGATCTTCTCTCGTTGAAAATGTCAATTCACGATGTGTCGCATTATTCAAATGACTTCTGATATGATAAGTTTACTTAAGCTGTCATGACTACACCTCTGTGATAAACTTATTGTAATTGTTGATACATTAATTGACAATAATTATTATTTTTGATATTACTACCCAATTATAGCTTGGTGTATAGATGTAGCAGAATATAAAAAAAAACGTTTAATTAGTATTAAAATCAATACTGCATTTAACTTATACACTTTATTACAGTATTTCTTTACCTAACTATAATTACCATTAATTTTTCAGGTAGGTGTGTTGAGTGAACGACGAACAGCATAATCTTCTTCGTCTTTTCTTATTGTTATAAGTACGCGCGTATCCAAGAGAGGTAGGCAGATTACACATTTCTATGTCAAGATCCTGGTACAGTTCTCTCGCTTTTTTTTACATTCGTACAAGTTTGTCGGTTACGGCTATTTTTAGTCTTTGATAAATATGGTCGGTATAAATTCGTATCGGACATCCAAATACCAACACCGCCAAAGTGGTGAGTCGGTAAACTAAGTAGTTTTGCAATATAAAATTGCCTAGTCAATAGTTCCTATCTTATCTTTTTACATGTCCTACCCTTTGTTGTGATAAAAAAGTAATAAAAATCATCATATGTACAACATCAGTGTACTACTTTGGTCAACGTACCTATGTAGTTTATACAAAGTAGTACATTGAATATTGAGTTATTCTAGTGCATTGCGAATGTCTGGTGATTTCGCAAGTTAGTGTTGTTAGTTTTACGATAATCTCACGATGCACTTTGTTGGTTTATGGAGTCCAACTGACATTACGGAACCTGTTGAGATATTGATCTTGCTATCTCTTAATGGACGATAATTTCAAATGTTCACGTTTTCTCTATGACTTTTAATGTTATATTTCAACAGATACTTTTATTATTTATATTAACGTTTCAAAGAAAGTTGTAAAGTAATTGGTATATAGTCTGACAAATATCTTGAAATATATTTGCTTGCGCGTTATGATAGATCTGTGGCGAACCGAGGGACTTTGTACGCACGTGATCGATTCATCGGTATATTAAAAATATACACACCCATCGTCATCCGTCAATTATTTTTACACGAAACTAAATCTTGCTAAAGTTGTTTGCCGGTAACAATAACAAACGAAGAAACGATTACCTTGATAAATTGCAATTATTATAGCGTTCGTCGTTTTCGATTGGTTTTCAATTACCTATTTTACCTCGTTACTTGGCTCTCAGCAGTTACTTACCGTGAGTTCAGACCGCCGAAAACATTCACGTAAAACATGTTGTCATCTCTGTTTTTTTTATAGAGAAAGAGAGAGATAACATGTTATATGTGATGTTTCAGCAGTGTGAAGTTACGGTTTTAATCAAACCAGCGTCGACTTATGTGCTACAAGTCGTATAGTGGCCTAGCCTGGGCAACTTGCTAGGCGTAATGTCAAGTCATTCGAAAATTCTCTCTACGTCTCACCGGTGCCATCAGCTTTAGATGTAGCTAAGATTGAGCCGCCATTTGCCGCGTACTTATAATCGGATACACACTAAACTTAAATCTTGGAGCGAGTGAGATTTGATGTTGGGATTTTCACCAACCAACTTTTTAGTTTGGGAAGCATTAACAGCAGCAAAACTGATTATTAATTGGTTTATAATAAAATGTAAACATTCATAAGAAGTTCCTCAGTCAAAATAATAAAATTCATATTTATGGTCGCAAGTTATAATACATAAGAAAATAATGATTATAAAGAAAACCAGAAAATGTTATGCAGGCATTATCCGTAAACAATATGAATAATGCCTTTACATCACCCTTAAAACATCTATGTAAGGAAAGCAACGTAATTCATTTAATTAATATGTCTATACATATAACTCGACTACCGCTAACATAACGCTAGTAATTATCGACAATACACCATAGAAATAGACAGAAATAAAGTAAGCTACTCTATTGAAAAGCATTATATATGTTGAAAATATAATTTTTCGGGACGGCGCCCTAAATGTTATTTTCAAATGAAACTAATCCAGAGACATTCCGGCGTCGTCGTCTTTTTTGCCATCTTTATCCCCCTTCGTTTTCCCTTTCGTTTTGTCTTCCTGGCTCTTGGAGGAATCGGACGCGTTCGTAGAATTCTCCAAGGCATTGAAGAATGCTTGCATATCGCCAGTGCTGGCGGCGGATGTCACTTCTGGAGGCAGGCCGAACTGATTCATCACTGGACCCATTTGGCCAGACGCCAGCGCGGTCGAGAATTGATTGGCAGCCTACATATAAAAAGGTATCTCTTAGAACATGGTCACATTCGAAATCTGTACACTTAAATTATAACTTAATATAAAATAAACCAATACGATCTCACCGTTATGACCTACGATACTAAAACGCTTTGCCTTCAACCTTGGAACTAGTCCATTAGACAAGTCTCATAGAACGAAATACTTACTCAGGAACTTATAATATGTTGTGTATGTGCTCAAAGCCATCAGCAGTCTTCATTTAAAAACAATATACATGAATACTAGGACACCTAACAGACGTTGTCTAGCTTGTCAAGAAATATAAAAAAACATGAAACCTGATGGCAGCGCGCATACCGAGTCAAATTGTGAATCTAAACCATCCCGGGACCCACTTAAGCACATGCATTAAATTTGATCAAAATCGGTCAAGCTGTTTCTGACTTACGCACAGAATGAAAATGTACATAAAAGAAAGACCAAGAAAGCAAGGCGGCAAGCAGACCTTGAGGTCCGACAGGTTCGCAGAACCAACAAAAGCAGGACTATGCACCCAATGATATTATTTGTAATGGATGTTTGAGAAAGTACCTAAAGTTAACAGTGTATGAATCATGCATAAAAAATAAAATCGTACAGATTATTCGGTCCCAAGACATGCAACCATGACACAACATCGATAAATATCGATTTAATTACAATTTAAGGCAGCTAAATATTCATCAGAGATTATTTGGGTCAAAATAACTGGAGGTGAAAGCAATAATTAGCAGTGTTGTATTCTTCTAATGCTTTTAAATGACGACAGCCGTAGAACAGCATCACTCGGCACATCTATATATACATCTTACTACTGTCAGCAACATTAAGTCACAGTACTTTGCATATCTACTAAACCATTTGAAGAGGCTTAGATCCAACTATAGATTTATGAAACCTACAAATTGTCAACTATTTCTAGATAATGTACAAGTTATGTTTTACATAGCTAGAAAAAGATGACATTGAGATTAAGTTTGGTTCTTAATTATTACTCGTGGTAATAACTTTTAATTGAATTCTTTATAAGCCACATTAGTAGCGTCAAAAAACAATAACTTTTCTCTATTAATACCAAGAGTTGGTACTAAATAGAAATATAAGCTCTCAAATACTCGTACTATAACAACAAAATAAACAGGCTAATGTTAGAAAATGCCTAGAAAGGCTAATTAAAGATGTAGTCTTCCTTTTTTGTCAATCAAAAAGAAAAGAAAATCAAACATATTATAAGAAAAAAATTAAATGTCTTTTAAAACCTATTCTTTTACCGCAGAAAGGTAATGAACAGAAATGTCAAAGTCAAAACAAAAGAGTGGTTTATTTCAGACGCGGTAGAAATAAAAGTACTTACTACTAAAGCTACTATAGTCGACGCATTTTGAACTGAGTCGTCGAGCAATAAATGTCACTGACAGTAGGAATGAGCACGCGATGCAACCCGTTATTTAAGACCTGTAAGTGCGAGCGAGACAGACAGTAAAATATGATCTATGACCCGAAGCGGTTCATAATGCGTCGACTATAGAAATAAACTTACTTATAAGTTTATGTAAATTCGTCATAAAAAACGAAGCTTCGGTAATCGGCATTAACAAACATTAGCAATACTCGTATGTGTAGTTATAATGACAAAACCAAGAAGCCAAGCCCCATTTTGTGATTCACGGGAGGAAAATAGTAATTAATCAATTATCCTTATTTTATCACTTTCGTATTTTGGCTACAAATAATATGGTTTCGTTGTATGAGATTTTTTTTATATTGTTCCATGTTGACTTCCTTACAGAAACGCTTCCAAAAGGAAAAAATTGAATGTCGTTGAAACTTGTCCAAAAAGTAGTATGGTGACTAGAAAATAATTTTTGTGCAGCAAATATGAGAGAAAGTGTTGGTAAAAGCCAATAAAAAATATATATGATTATATCAACCAAACTGATGATATACAAACGTAGACAAGATCAATACTAAAAGTGCCCATAAACGACGAGCTGCTCGCACACCTTGCGCTATCAAAAACTTTAATTCGTAATCTCTGCCGCTCTTTCATTAATCACTGGCTGGCTGGACGATAATTTGAAAATATTTTAATTAAGATTCCAAATTATAGTTTTAATTAATCAATAGTTAATCGAGCAATCTCTGGAACGCATTATTCCAAAAACGCGACCGACCTGATCGATAAATTGCCATTTAATGTCACAGATCAAATTTCATTAAAGTTTCATATGTCATCGGCAAAGTATATATACATAGTGTACAGTCCTACACCTACACCTTAAAGTCTACATTTGGTTGCAGCAGGAACACTGACACACGCTGACAATTATATAGAACATATTTGATTCAAACTTCGTAACGACTAGCAGCGTTTACTATTTTGAACCTTGTCGTCATCTGCTGCTGGCCTTGTCGGCTGCTTAGCGCTTCAGATTCAAAAGGTACTAAGCGACTGCAACGTGATAAAGGAATGAATTTGAAAACTGACGAAGGTCTTTCGTACCCCGACTGTACATGATTTGTAAGAAGCATACTTGACATTGCATGAAATGCATACACTATATGCATTTCATGCAATGTCAAGTTCGTCGTTTTCGGATCTGATTACAAAGCATATATCAGACATACGGCGTATCGTTCTAATTGAGTGTTGACGATGGCTCGATTGTTTGCGTAATTGCTTATCATATCTAACATTTCTAACAAATAAAGTTTAGAATTCATTATATTTATGATATATTTTTTAATACTAAAAAATTGTCATGAGTGACTAGTTTTTAAATAATTTCAATCCATGTAGGGTGAGACCAGTCTAAGTCTATGATGGCTGATAAAATATTCTCTTTAACACAAAAGTAGTAAAGAGTTCCAGAAAAAAATCACTTGACTTTACGCTTTTGTAAACATCCCCTAGTAACTTTTGTAATTATTCCCTAGTAACTATCCCCTGGTAAGTTTTGTAACTATCCCCTAGTGACTTTTGTAATTATCTGCTAATAACTTTGAGAGCTTATATTTTTCAAATAAAACAATCAAAGAATAACATCATGCTAGTAGCATCTACAACCCATCATATTCCGAAGCCTATCTATCAGGGGGTTCACCTGCGCGAACTGCGGTGAGAGTAGGGTGGTCCTTACATCGTCGTGGGCCTTGGCTGCGGGGGTCGCGGTGCTAGTGGCAGCAGCGTCTGGGGCCGGCGTGGCAGTGGCAGCAGATGGCAGGTGGGGTGCCAGGCGTTGCGCGTTGCGGGTCTCGCTGGCTGCTGCCACCACGTCCGAGGACGCGAGCGCCGCCCCCAACTCCAAACGGTTGTTGCCACCGGTGGCGGGGCTACCAGCCCCGGCCTCCGCACCGGCCACGTCTGGCGGCGCGTTGCCCAGGGCCGAGAAGTAGCGCTGCAAGTCAGATAAGAATATCTGCCCACCTGTAAGAAACAAATAAAGTTTTCAAATATATTTTTTATTTAGTTTTTGTATCAGGCAATATAATAATACAATACGTTAGTTAATAATTTAAATAATATTTAGGTATAAAAAAATGAGAATTCAATGGATTGGATTTTGGATTGGATTGAAAGTCACATACTAAAGATAAGAACAACTAACCAAAACGTATGGATGTGAATAAATCAAAAGATCTGCCCAGAACACGAATAATCTGGTCCTTAAAATTTTATTTTTTTATATATTTTTGAATGACCTTTTTTTTGATTTTGTGGTGGCCTAAGTCAAGGTTTCCTTTTAGTTTAAGTTACTTACATTTTTTTTATATTAAAAGTTTCAACTAAAAGTTAAAGATAAATTTAAGTTAAATTAAATGTGTACAATTTTCTATTAGTAAAATTGTAAAATCACTTTCGCTAAACACAATAACAAAACCATTAATGGTAAAAGAACCTCCGTCACCACTTAACATTAAGTGGAGTAGTGTAATCAATACTACTTTATATACATATTATAAAAACCCATCTTACTGCGCGGTTGTGTAGCACTAGCTGTATTGGGCGGTGTCGCCGCGGGGGGCACGTCCCGGCGCGGCGCGCTGCGAGCGGGCGCGGCAGGTGCTGCGGGCGCGGGCGCGGTCGTGGACGCGGGCTCGGTCGTGCGCGGCGCACTGCTCCCGCGGGAACTAGCGCCGCTACCTGCAGACGCACGCGCGCTACCCCCACTGCCGGAACTGCTACTGTTGTTCCTAGATGCAAATGGAAGTAGGGTTTAGAACTGAGGTAGGCTAAGGTCGCTTCTAGTTAACTTTTCTCTCCTTACAGTAAACTATAAGACTAGACTCCTATAATGTTAATGCTTGAGGGTAGCTAATACCAGGGCTACAAATATAGGGGTCAGTTAACATCAGGTCTTTGCTTAATTATCTCCTCTATATTTATTTGAAAACAATCAGAATAAATCTTAGTGTTAGCTCATAAATACAAATGAATATACACATGTTAAAAGTTATACCCCATAGTTCCAAGAAGAGATGACAAGCCGCCAATCTGGCCGACGCCACCAAAAAGCTGCATGAGTTGCTGTTGAGACATATTATTGAGTAGGTTTTGTAGTTCCCCATCTTGTGCTCCACTGCCACCTCCGCCACGTCCACCAGATGTTGGTGGGTTGTTCAAGGCTTCGTTAATACGGCGACAATAATCATCATCTTTATCAGTTTTGGGCTCCTAAAAATTTCAAACATAAGTTTTTAAATCAAAATTACCTATTTAATCAAAATATAATTCACTCATTTATTCTTTTGAAATATTAGCTAAGGTTTTTATAATTTTTTTTTATTGCTTATTTATATTACAATTTTTATTTTATATTTTAGGTCCTAAAAGAATTTGTAGTTTGAGGCTTTTTACTAAGCTAACACTTTACATGTCATCTGATCCATAAACGAGAATATTAGTAATAACATTTTTGGCTTGGCTCTTGAAGTTTACAGTTGGACATTGGCCTGGCCAAACATAGATTGAGATAGGAGGAGAGACGGAGCTTGGGGATAACTGAACAAAAAATGCACAACCCACATTTTTCTTATATGAATTTTAAAAATAATCATACATAGATTGTTAATAGGGGTTTTATTACTTTGCCACAAATCCATGACTAGTGCATATTTGGCATGTGGGGAGAGACTTGGATCACTGCAGCCAATCTAGCTACCCAAAGCACCCTAGCAACCCTTCAATGTTGCTGGCGATGTCCAGGAGAATTCCCAACAAGCCATATTTAACCTTGTAATCAGACACTGTGGGCTGTGTAGCTTGCCTTGGGTGCCAAATCTAACTTTAAGATGTTCACTTTAGAGTTGAATTTGGCACTTGCTGGGGTTGGTCACAGTCAACCTAACATGCAGAGCTCCCTTTGGCTTTGGTCATTCCATACTAACCTAACCATTTCAGATTGGCAGTTTCTTTTATTGATAATGCATATAGACAAAAACTATCAAACTAAGCTACATGGATATCAATCCTTTATCTATTTGACATTCACAATTTAAAAAAGGCAGATGTACAAAATTTTCTTGAAAATTTATACATTTTTAAAAAATCTGCAAGACTATACATTTATGAAATTTGAATTTTTTACAATGAATTTTTTTAAAATAACTAGTTAATGAAAACTTCCCCAAAAAAGAACACAGAATATAGTAAAAATAATGTTTTATAGGCAGTTTAATCTAACTCTGCATGTTCACTTACTAAGATAATTAATTATTTATCACAAAAAAGGAGAAAATTATGAATTTATACCTGCATCCAAAAGAAGTATTTCTTGGAGAAAGACTTAAACTTAAGGACGTATACCCGACCGGTAGTGCATTCGGATACACGCACAAATTCACAGTCATCTGGGAAAATCAAAAGATCATCTTCCACCTCCCCGGTAGTGCGGTCTTTCCAACAAAAATGCATTAAAGAGTCCTCCCCTTGGTACACATATAACAAACCCTTCCTTTTGTCTGGATGTACCATGCGGCCTTTTAAAGTCATTCTTCCAGCGCGGAATTCTACCAAATGTTTGTTACCCCCGGAACTTCCTCCAAGTGCAGAGGTATTTCCAAATAAAGCCGTGGCAGACATATTCTACAGCTATCTATAAAATGATAAATATGAAAAAGAATTAACTGAAATGACACATGAGAAATTTTAAGAACGCAAAAAATTATCCACAAAGAACAATAACGTACAGTTTAGTTTTGTCTTCTAATTTAGTACAAAAAGAAAAAAATGATGAAATGCTTATCACTTTAACTCCACAAACAACCGATAGAATACACTCCTGAACAAATAGAATCAACGCGACAGGAGGATGCAAAGAAATAAGACAGACATCAAATATCAATGAAACATTAAGCAAAATATACCCATGTCATCGTGTAACTATAGACTATATTAGGTGAGCTATAGACTATATAAGGCCGTAAGGTAACTGTTTCATATACCGATATTAACATTGTCAACCAACAACCAACAACCACATCATCAAAATCATCACCACAAAAAGCAACAGCGTCTAGTATTTAAAGTCCACAAAGAATTCACCGATTTACTATATTACACCGACGAAAAACTATGTTACTACTTAATTTAAAACAGATATTCGAGTAATTGGAGAAGATACATCGATTTTCCCTTCAATGATTTTACAATTAAAAATCCATTACACAGTTTCCTTTAGCTTCAGGTTAAGCTCTGCTATGGTCGTCCCATGATACCGTTGCATTACTTTTAAAATAGTAAATCTCAAAACTAGACTAATTAATTATTTTTTAGCTTTTAAATAACCGTTTAATAAAAACAAATAAAGTATTAAAATAAGTTGTAGCACTATAACCAGTATTGCTATGTGCAAATTTTTAATTTCTACCGTTGTCAGTTTATTGCAGAGTTATCGTAAGAACAGATACACAGAAAACTGACATGCAGATCCATTTTAGTTCCGTTTTTTATCTAATAGTACATCTAAAAGTACATTTACATCCTACACCTTAGCAATGTAACATATTAATACCTTGCTCTATTTTTCAGGCTAGTTAAGTATGAAATATAATTATCTGCCCCATGCAGATGGCAGATGTGACGATCATTATCATCAGACTAAAAACATTTTGAATCGTTTTATAACATAGGCGATAAAACTGTTATTTGTAACTGATATTGCTATCCTAAATATTTCACTTTGTGCTACCCAGTCCTACCTAGGCTACTACTTAACATTAGTTTACTTTATTTTGTTATCTGTGATGAAAGCTTTTTTTACTTCAGTTTAATAATCAGTGCATTGAACAATTTGTATACTCTTTGTCACTCTTTGTTGAACAATAGAGAAGAGCAGAGAAGCAAAAGCAAACCAACCGAGTTCAGCCGACTTGTTTTTGTGAATTTATTGAAAATTAACTATCTAAATCTATTCCCTTAAAATATAATTTGTGACCGAAACGTAGAAACTTATTCTTAGCGGAATGAGCGGTGTTCAAACAGGTCAGTAAAAACATTTAAATCTAATTTTTAATAGTTTTTAGTGTATCAAATGGGTAAAGATCGCATTGGTGTAGAAATGTAACACCTTATCAGTATCTCCAGTGTAGTCATCTACTTAGGCATAGTTTTATGGAAGTAGGTAATCTATTTCTTGATAAAACAAACGAAATCTCTGAAGTGCTATTTTGAATGACTAATGCATCATATAGATTGTTTCATCAGTGAATATTATAATAAAATATAAACTTTGCTTAATTTCTAGTCAAACACTAGATTTAATTTAATGAAACATATTGAAAGTAATAAGAAAAACAACCTATTCCTCAAAATTTGTATAAAATACTTATTTTAAATAAATAAATACGCGCTCACGCCTGTAATCCAGAGGGGTAGGTAGGAGGTTATGGATTTCAATTTGGCGCGATCCTGGTACAACTTGCTTCTTATAAATCCATACATCTATGCAGATATACTCATTGGTTACAGGTACTCCTTATATCGCCTTTAGTATGTAACTAACCTGATTGATATCAGTTCTTCTGGAGGTTGCAACATAAATTTGTCTTGTCACTCTCTCTTCATTAATAATTTTTACCATTAATTTTTAAATTAATTAATTAATCATTAATCCTTTTGACATTCCCATACTAATCTCTTAATACCTTTTCCAATTTTATTCACAATGTCCATTTTTAGCCGCACTTTTCAGAGTTACACCTAATTCTCAAGGTACGCATCTCATAAGTCTCATATATCAAAATATTGTTATTACATCATAAAGTTTTTGAGGTATGAACCCCAGCTAGTTTAATGAGTCTTGTGCTCAATTTAGCGCTCCACTGAAAATATTTATCCTAATCATAATACATATATGTTACATAACTTTATCAGCATCTCCCTGCCCTTTTCGCACTTTATGTGGAGTCAGCACAGTGTGACGGTAGGCCGTACTGTATAGGTTTTGGCTATAGTTTTTTTACGGCCACCTGTCTGATGCCAAATCTCATCTGTAACTATAGAGCTCTATGTTGTGTTAAATAATACTTGTACAGAATTATCTGCTTATTGAGAATTGAAAGAATTCAATTGACTTGGTAATGAGTAATCACCACCATCATAGAGTTGCCAGATATATAGGAGGATTGGACATAGATTAAGAATAAATAACTTTATTATTACAATCAACATGAGGTTTGAACAATAATTGATAAAATAATGTTGGTAGTTTTAGATCTATGGTTTTATTTTTAAATGGTGTAGCATGCTAGATGAATCTTATATATGCTAATTATACTGATGTTAGTAAATAGCTTAATTCTAAGTTTTTTATAAAATTATGAATATGTTAACATCCAAGGAAACCTTTATATTATTACACAAGTAAGTTATATTTGTGCAACTATATAAAGGTTTCGTGGGTGGCAAAAATAGGAATAATTCCTGCATGGATATCACATGTACTTAATGCCCATTTATTACATGTTTTTCTTATCTGTTTATGACGGAAAACCGTTTTATGATACTTTGGTGTATTAAAAAATAACTTAGTTTATTCACATTTAAATTGTGTTATAAATAAATCGATAGATTTCTTTAAACCAATATAAAATATTTATAACTAGCTGTTGCCCTGGCTTCACATGCAATCATTTCTAATTTTTAATTTTGTTTGTTCTAAGCAAACTTTTATAATTTGATTCCGTGTATAGTATTACTTACTTACTTAGAATTCATCTCACAAACATCTCTCAAAATGTTGTTATTGTTAAAACAACAACACCATGACACCCAATATTGCAAATGAAGGTTATATATTTCGTTCCCTCGGGAATGGTTGATTTTCAAGTTACCTTATGTCCCTTTCTATATGGCTGACAATGTGTGTGCGAAATTTCATAATGATTGGTTGAGTTGTTAGTTACAATTACGTTTTATTCTTGTAATAAAAGTATCTTTATTAAAATTACTATTTATGCAATTATAACTATTATATTTAGTTTGCTCAGTGTAGTTAAATTTACTATGACCTTTTTGTATCATTCATTTGATATGCACTTTTGTTGCTTCTTTTCGTAATAAAAATACTTAGAACCATAAAAATTCAAAGGTCTGAGTACCTTTGAGAAGTAATTTGAGTGGTAATAACTATAAATATGCTAGTTTTATCATGTCTATAATTATCTGATTATAATTCTTTTTCCTTTTTATACTTAATTTTTCTACGTAAAAGGTTATATGAAAAATACATACATATAAGGTAAAGAAGTATAATTACAACATTGTTATGATTATAAAATATTCTGAAACAATTTAGTAACTAGCAACAAAAGTTTACTGGATTGCATGAGGTCTATCCAATTTCGTAAAGTAAAATCAGTGTGACTCATAGTTGGGCAACCAGCGTTTTTTATATTTAATGTCGACAAGTAAAAAATGACGTAAGTCTGTTGTGCCGCGCTCCAGCGTCCGCGCAGCCGCCGCTCACTCGCCGCAGGCACTGTCAATAAACTTTGGCAATACAAGGTGAGTTCGCTTTTTGGACTCGTTTTGTTCGTTGGCGACGCGCGCTCGGATACCTGTATCGCCTGTACCTTTGCGCTCGCTCACGTTTGCTAAATTTTATTTCAATTATTCCGAATAAGCGACGAATTTTCTTGGAGGTCAAGATCATGGTATAAAATAGCCAGATCGTAGCTCGCGTGGACGTCGGTGAAAGTGGCGAATGGGAACAGTCAGCAGTCAGGCAGCGGCGCGAGACGGACGCGGCCGGTCGTGCTAACGAGCTCCGACGTGGCGAGGAGCCGGAACACGGACATATTGCCAGCGCTGTCAAACGTTTGTAAATTTTGCCGAGTGTTTGGTTATCTGTGATCGTTGAACCATGTAGGCTGTGAATGTTCTGGCCACACTGATTCTTTAAACTTTGTTGACACATATTTTATTTAATATTTCAACATTGCCAATGTGTATTAAACGACATCTGTGGCCATATTCGACTCGTTACTTTTATGCTGTTGAAAGTATGATGGATATTCGCGGTAGGAGAGGAAGATAGAGGGATGGCGAACACCAGGGAGAGAAGCGCGGAGCCTGCGAGCTTGGAGTACATGGAGGATCCGTACTTCGTGCCGCCGGACGATGACTCGACGCCCAGTTTCGATGTGGCGGTAGACGAGCTGGACGATCTGGAGGAGCTAGCGAGCTGGCCGCGCGACGTTGAGGCCGAGGCCGACTGGCGCGCGCTGCCCGACCTCGCAGACTCCGCTCTGTGCATTGAGACCGAGTTCTATATGGACAATCGTCGCCGACGACTGCGAATATTCAGGAAAAAGATTCGTGAAGTGCGCGTCACCTTTCAAGACCTCTCCAAACCGTATCTCGCCAAAGTTTCCAGTCACACCAACTACAAAAAGTTTCTGGGCATTACGCCTGGAGGTTAGTAATATACAGTACTACATTTATAATAGCTGTTTTACTTATTCAAATGATTATTTTGACGAATTCCTAGAAATGTGGCCGCCAGTTAACGTGTAAATGTTATTTTAAACTTTAAAATTTTAAACAGATGATGTGAAATAAAACGTGTATAACATGATACAAAAACGTCCTATTAGACGTTACAGTATCGCTTGCCTTCTTATGTATTTGAATTGCCATTTGAATAAATAAACGGACAACACAATTAGTATTTTCCCACTCTACCTGGTCTGTATTCAACCAGGTTGTCGCGGTTTTATAATGTACGCGTATGCATTTCAACAAATTCACAAAACTGTATACACAGATATTTATTTTTTGTGACTCACACTTTGATACACACGCACACACACACTCACACACACATGCACACACACACGCATACACACAGCGTTGTAACATGAATGCAGTGATAATTATAACACTAATTTACCCCCTGTACAAATGATTTTTACCCTATAATTTAGTGTTGTTCTTTTTTCTCTTATATTTGTGTTTGGGTAATAAAATTTATTTTATTTATTTATT
>DWTW01000774.1:0-14631 GCA_018246275.1 Papilio slateri | reverse complement strand
GGTCAAGGTTGCGGGAGCTCACTGGATGAAGGCGGCAGGGGACCGATCACTTTGGCGATCAATGGGGGAGGCCTACGTTCAGCAGTGGACGAATATTGGCTGAAACTACGACGACGAATTATTACTGTGACAAGGTGTGAGTGTACCTCAATATATCTTGTCTCTTGATGCACAATTGATATTATATTACTTTTAATAGTAATTTGGGACTAATATCTAAACGCTTGTTTGGATTCTGGCACATCGTAAGTCATGCTGACTCTGAGATATCACCATTAAAAAGGTATAGTATTTCTTAACATACCTTACCTATAATTATCGAACTGGTTAATTGACTGATCCCGAATACGTAGAAACAAAGACTGATGTTGGATGCCATATAGGAGGTCATCCTGATACTCCTTTTCAACCTCGACATTTTTTAAAGCCATCTCTTTTCTTCTTGCTTCCTTCTTTGCCTGTATATATTAAGGAAATGTTACATTCCTTTTAAAATTGTTTAATCCAATAAATCATTGCTGGATATATGTTATTAGTATGTAAAATAATTTTACTTTTCAATCATTCATAATATTA
This sequence comes from Papilio slateri, assembly GCA_018246275.1. Classification (NCBI taxonomy): domain Eukaryota; kingdom Metazoa; phylum Arthropoda; class Insecta; order Lepidoptera; family Papilionidae; genus Papilio; species Papilio slateri. Next base: position 14,055 of record DWTW01000774.1, on the reverse strand, counting down.
TAAATGGAAAGTGGAATTATTTAATACAATATTTACCTTTTCATTTTCCTTTGCTTTTTCTGTTTTCCATAGATAAAGTAAATAACTGGATCTTTGGTTTCTACTTGCTAGACTCAACAGGTGTTCCCAGTGATGTTTTCGCAGCATGCTTGGCGCTTGGCGACCATCTTGTCTCATTACTTCCACTTCTAACATTAAAATTTTAAGTCTTCTTTCCAAATCTGCTTCACCTTTGCATAATTCATTAAATATCTCTGGAGAAACAAACAAGGAGCTTTACTAAACACATCCTATAAAAAAGTTATATATCCACAATCTCTCTACCCTCCAGGCTATATATTAGAAACCCTATGATATATTATTTTATGGAGATTTATTTAACATTTTAAAAGTTTGACTACCCTTGAATGCAATAGAATAGCTAAGAAACAGTCACTGCTATTCACTAACCAATATGATATGGCTTAGCCTGTATTAGAGGGAGCTCATATGGCAGTTGATTTCTATGTGTGAAGAAAAACACAGACAAGCTTGACTATCACAGTTGGAGCTCAGTTTTAGCAATCAAAATAACTGTGAAAACTACTTTTAGGTTGAAGTACTAACTTACAAAAGCCAGTCATACAGCAATTCTCATGTTTAGCATGATATGTAAAGCAATAAAAAAATTAAGTGTCTTCTTAGATGGTAAAAGTGAAACTTTGTATTCTCATTAATTTGTAAGAGAATGAGATGAAACACTATGGTGGTGGTAAACGGAAAGAGAGAGAGAGTTTGTTGATGGATAATTTTTTTATTGATTGAAGTAGGAAATAATGAATGAGAGAAATAAATTAAAGCACTTAAAGTAAGCAGTAAAGATACAAATTGTTTGATTCAATATGAAAAACAATTAACATTTTTCTGTTTCATAAAATCTAATTCAACATGAATTGGATTTTAATCTTTTTATAATTTTAATGAAATAATAAATCTCGAAAGAAGTTTCACTTCAAAAATTAAAAATTTAAAAATACTTTTAGATAATATTCATTACAGAAATATACTATAATATACTACTACTATACTCATATAGTGTCACCTAAATTCAGCTGGGGATAGTTTTACACTTTTATAACAATATAAAAACTTAGTATTTTTCTTCCTGTCCTTTTCCCACTTTATGCAGGGTTGGCGCAAGTACAACCATAGTCCAAACTAATCAGTTTTAGCTGTAGTTTTTTTACGGCCGACCCCGCCTGCCTGACGCCAATGCTCCTAGGGCATATATGAAATATTAGTAGATTATTAAAACAATTTACTAATATTTCTTTTAACTATGTGGACGGACATGGTTCACGACAATAGTCGAATGGCGGATTCGAAACCGTTTAAAACCATTAGGCTATTGGCGCTTAATATAACAACTTGGTATTATTAGTAGGAATATAAAATGTAGTTACCTGATTCGTTATCTTGTACAGTATAAAATCTTATAGGAGTTTTCCAATTTGCTTCATTTATAACACGCTTATAAACATTGGGTGGAACTTGATAGAGCCGTATATTTGAAATTATAGATTTTATGCATTGCATTGTAATCCAACTTATTAAAAATTATAAGTAATAAGGAATATGCTTGTTTAAATAATGTTGTAATTTATATATATATTGTAAGGATTAATAGCCGTTAACAATAAACTAGAGGTCTTACCACACAAAAAATATCTACAAATATCTAATTTTATAGACAGATATTATACAGATAGAAATATCTTGTTATAGAGTAATTGTACGGTGCACTGTATCTATGTTTTTAATCACAAGTGTGTTTATTCATTCATCACCAAAACAAGTACATACGTAATATTATCGTCTAACCTCAAAGCCGTATATATATTTTATTTTGAAATAAGTTTTGACAACTGATAATAGATTAGAAATGTGATTAAAAATGTTGCTAACTACTAACTATAGATTAGTCTAAGGTCCATAAATCATGAGGTTCAACCTTAGGTTAAAAAAATTGTAAGAAATCTAATAAGAATCTTAAAAAAGTATCAGAAAAAACACTCACATTCATGTTTCATGTCTTGCACAAATATTATTACCGCATCGTAGACTTTTTTTTATTTTATCACACTACTTATAACGTTGATTCGATCCAATCCAAAAATATTTATACCTTTTAAACATAATATTTGTTAAGCGACAACACTGCCAGGCCTGGCATTCTATTTAAAAAAAAAGAGGAAATCTCGAATTTTATATTTTGGAAAAGTCTTTTAAAGAAACGTGACTACTGCAGAGATTGATAGATTGTAGGAATCTTCTTCAATACTATCTTTTTTGTGCGAGTATTAGTTCAAGTAAGTTTAATTATACGAATAATTAATGATCTTAATTTTAACTTCTAACCTTTAGAAAACAATTGGTTTTAAAAGAACCAGTGAAAGTTAAGAGGTTGTTTGAGAGAGGCTCGCTTCTATTGACCTGGGTGTCAAGGTCGATAATTCTTGAAATAAATATACATTGTTAAAATTGTGACCGATAATGGCGATAGGTTAACCATTTTACAAATTAGGTTATTATTTTCATTTAGGCAACAGTATAATTTAATATATGCCGCCTTTCTCTTATTATTCTTTACTTATGTTCGATTGATTTCATGCGGTGAATTTTGTATATTTACAAAAAATGGTTGAAATGTGACATATTTAAGTCACACATTCGTACCGGTGAATAGGCAATTATAGCGAATAAACATAGGTTTTATTGTAGCAATCAATTTATAAAAAAAAATAATTTCAGGTCAACTGCAATGGCGCTATCGTCAATATTACGTCGCTCTTTTATCAATGGGGCACTGTATTCAGCAGCGGCATTACGCTTTGCTTCAACTCAGCAAGACCAAAAAGTTTACTTTGACGTAACTGCCGACGGGGAGCCACTTGGACGTATTGTTATGAAACTCAACACAGATGAAGTACCTAAAACAGCTGAAAACTTTAGAGCTTTGTGTACAGGTGAAAAAGGATTTGGATATAAAGGTTCATCATTCCATAGAATCATTCCCAAATTCATGTGCCAAGGAGGTGATTTCACTAACCACAATGGTACTGGGGGCAAATCTATTTATGGTCGTACATTTATGGATGAAAACTTTAAGCTGAGGCACACTGGCCCAGGTATATTGTCTATGGCTAATGCGGGACCAAACACAAATGGCTCACAGTTCTTTATTACCACTGTAGCTACACCTTGGCTGGATCGGAAGCATGTTGTTTTTGGATCTGTAGTAGATGGAATGGATGTTGTTACAAAGATGGAAAATCTAGGTTCTCGAAATGGATCACCATCTAAGAAAGTTGTTATTGCAGAGTGTGGTGAGTTAGACTGAACAAAGCTAGTATTTTAGCTTAATGAAAAAGTAGTTTTGAAATTGTAGACTAACTAGTGGTTATGCTGTTAATATGGTTAGTGTAGTATGCATATTATAAGTTTACCTTAATATTAAAACATGCACTGAGAAAAAAAATCAGACAGCAGTGGTTTGAAATAGTGTGCATTTAACCTTATATGTCTATTTTGTATCATAGACAACAAAAGATAAAGATGGCAGAAAACCCCACCACAGGTGTATTTATACTGTCTTAGCATAAGTTGAAAAACCTAGGGATGCAAGCACAAAACATTTAGACACATAACTATATGAATATTGAACAAACTACGAATTTTGATTTTGCCATGTTAATATATTTTTATTTTTAAAAGGTGACCTGGTTGAAACTATTGAGATGTGTAAAGTTCAACAGCTATAATGAAGAAGAAATGTTGCTCGGTTGTGGAAATGTGTTGAAAATAAAAAATATTTTAAAATAAGTATGCAATTTTATTTAATCACTAAATGCAACAAATTAGTTTAGAGAGTTGTCATCTCGCCGTCGCTTAGGCGATTGACAACAACAAATACAGCTAAGTCAGTATCAAGTCTTAAGACCTATTGTAATAAGGCAATTTTAGATAAAACACTCTCTTCATATCAAATTATTTCTCTCTTAACAAATATATGACAATTTACATTGATGCTTCTCTTGTCTTTCAATTTGTGATAAATATATTGCTTTAAAATATTAATTCAGTACTAAAAAAATATTTCTACTGTAATAGTAATTGAATTCTTAATTTATACAAACATCAGCCCACAAATTGACATTTTGACAAGTTGTTACAACACTAACATTTGAATTGGATTTTGTGGAAATTAAAGGTTTTTATACAACAATAAGTTTAAAATAAAAGATATAAAAAAATAAAGAAATCTGAACATAATGCAAAGAATGTCAATATAAATGTACCATACAAAATATTTCACTAAAAAACCTAAGAAATCTAAAACAAAAGAAGGATGTAGAAAAAAACGAGCACTTTTATTTAAACAGATTTTGTTGGATATGTGATTATATTTGATGTTTTAAACATATTTCCAACAAAATAATGATTTAAAACAATATTTGGATGATGTTGGTTTTGTTTCTTCATATTTTGCTTGTCTGTGACAATGTGATGTTAGGCGATGGAATACATTAAATCAATTTAATACAGCTTATTAATTAGAGGCGACTTAAGCAGTTTGCGAGGATTTAGTTGTAATACTATAAACTGATCAATGTTCACAAAACTCTTCAACTCATCATAATTTGAAAATAAAATAAAATTAATTTCTGTGCACTGTACTGTCACAAATTCAAATTCACAAGAATTTTCCTCTCCAACATGATTCTGAGATTCGGTGTTAATATTGACTTAAACAACTTATTTACTTAACACAGGTTTACAGACTGAATTTATTGTAAGTTGAATAGAAGCTTTATAATTTAAAATTGCACCAGTATATTAGAACATCAAGTTTCGTTATCCTAAAAAATATTTAAAAGAAATTGTTGGAAGGTGCTTTATTACAAAATAGTAAATTTTGTCTGAAAAATATTTTTGATGAAACTTAAAAAAATAATGCTATTTACGATAACATAGTATTTGAATGTAGTTATATAACTTATATTCATTATTTATCGTTTTAATTAAACTGATTGCACACATTCCTCCCCTTCTTTATTTAATAGTCTTCAGTCTTAGATTTAAAAACCGTACCACAATTTTTTGATGCCTTTATTTGGATATAAAGACTCATTTTTTTCAAAAAGTGTAGAAACAAAAGAACCAAAAGATTTCATCAACAAATGACACCTTACATGCATGTAAAAGATGTCGCCATGTCAAAGTAAATGATGTAATATAATATGTTCACAATATTCTAGATTCACATCATCTCAAACGGGTATCACTAGGAGAGCGAATTACAAAATAATTGTTAAATGTTTTCTTATAATAAACAAAAAGAAAATTCACAAGGATTGATGATCCAATAAATATTGATGAAAGATTCTATTTAATTTAGGGTTTAGGCTTACCTAATGTTTAAAAGCCTTTCATGTAACATTTGTAAATCTAAGATGATTTTACTAAGAACAAATCTAAACGAAGTCTAATTGTGATGTCTGCATCCATTGTGTCAGGCTTACAAGTTAATTTAAAATAAGTGAATGCTATTGCTTATGTTTTAGTCAGTCCACTTTGTGTCAGCATATTTCAGATGTACGTTAAGTTATGGCATTAGTTGATTAAGTACAAACATGAAACTAGCACAGTTTTATTTTAGGTGCAAATTTTTCAAATTTTGGGTTGCCTCATGTTAGTCGATAGCTCTACATTATATTCTTCAAGAAAGAGATGGCAACATTACGCAAGAGTACGAGGTAAGGATAAATAAAGTGTGATACGGTAGACTTTGAGAAGGAGAGGAAGTAAGGAATGGGTCTATGGTTGTTACGAACCAAACAAAATGCACACATATATATATATATATATACTTCAATTTTATACTGACTGTGTGGTGATACTCTGTGGTCTGACCAATTTATGCAATAGTAAGAGCTTATCTATTTATTACTACGTGGACTCATTAATTTTATTTAATTATTACAATAACTAAGCCATATTAGAAGCGGAAATATTACTAAACGAACTCTTCAATGTGATGTATTTTATACTATAACAGTCTCTTGTCATTTAATTTTTTTTCTGTTACATAAACCAAATTTGCTACGTTCAACATTTAGGTAAATTATAATCTACTCTTAGGGCTGTGTTAAGCGAGCTTCTCTCATTTAATATAAGCATTAAAGTAGCCTACTTTAAAGATATGATCCGAAATCACTTGCGGTCAGCGGTGTTGGTGTCATAGACGAAGTAATTTACATACGTATCAATTTACTTTTAACAATTTTTAATGTGCAACAAGAATGTGTCGAGCTAAAATAAGGACTTGCAACAACTTAATGATAAATTATTTCTTCTATCCACCACACTGCATAGTGCACATATAACATTTCTCATTAATTTGTTTAGTTGCAGCACTGTGAACTAATATTGATTTAATTTCACTAAGAAGTCTCGTCTCATTCGAATATGTAACATTTGCTAGGACCAAGGACTCAGTGTAACCGAGTCGACTCGGATATATCTGAGTGAATCCTTGAAATTTATCACTTTATCACCGAGACATAGTCATTGCACAAAAGGCGCGCATCAATCAGCGAGCGGCGGTTCACGCGCGCGTCTCGGGCGGCGCGGCGGAGGCGGGCGCGGTGGCGAGCTGGTCGACGCTGCGGCCCTTGTGCATCTGCAGGCCGAGGTCGCCGGGCTCCATGGTGATGTGGTGGCTGGAGGTGCGCTTGTGGCGCGTTTCCGCCGGCTTGAGGTCCTTGGAGCTGGTGCGCCGGTGCCGCAGAACGCCGCCGCCCTCGATGAGCCGCTTGGTTTCGTCGTCGGCGGGCTTGGCGAGCGGCAGCACGGTGAGATCGAGGCTCTCCATGCTCTTGATGGCGAGCTGCTTGAGCTGGTCGAGGCTGAGATCGCGCGAGCCGTGGCGCGAGTGCGAGCGCGGCGGAGCGAGGCGCGGCTCGTCGCCCGAGTGGTGGCGCGCGCGCGGCTCCAGCTGGATGGTCTTGGAGTCGTTGCGCAGGTGGCGCGAGGCGACCAGCACGCGCGACGTCTTGCCGTGGTGCGAGTTCTGCGAGTGCTGCGACTCGGTGCGGCGCACGCCGGGCCGCGGCTCGTCGCCAGCGGCCGCCGGCTCCTGCGGCGTGCTGGTGGTCGAGCTGTGGCCCGACGTCACGCCCGACCGGAATCCGCTCGCGTTGTCTGCCGATGGCAGCTCCTCAAACACTGCAATTAAATAAGGATAAGTATTTTGATACAAATTGTGAAGAGGACATATTTAATAAAATCACATTTATTTTATTTTGTTTTAACCAACTCGGTGCTAAGTTGTATATTTGTACAAAAGCATCACTACCGCTGTCCCCCGGCCATATGTCCCCCGGCTGCTGTGGAAGGCGACTAGCTGAGGCCCCACTGATCGATGAGTATAAAGCTTAACACGGTCGTCAAACCATACTATTAAAGCACTGCAGTATTCTATATCTGGCAGTACAGTACTTTAAAAGTTGATGGTTGCAATAGTTTTTACTTTACTTTCCTACTACATGCCAAAATAAAACCAAATACAAACATTTATCAAGACTGATGATTGAGCCCGCTATATCCTTCTGCGGGTCCAAGGGCGCAGTGGTCTCCAGGTGCCGGCGCCTCCGCACCAGCCACCAGTCCGCGAGGAATATGCCGAGAGCGACGATCTTAATGCCTCCACATAAACCAACGTACCTAAAACATATATTCAATATATAGAAATTTAATATTTTTTTTAAAGATGGTTATCATATGAAAAATATATATTCTTTTGTTATAATAGATACTTCTTATAATATTTAAATAGTGGTAGGTGCACGAATGGGCTGTCTCGACCGGTGTAATACCACGACCTCACAGAACATAGGCGTGAAGTAGAAGTATTTCTGCATTTCGTTTGATGAGTGAGGTGTCGGTGACCTAATCTTAATCTTTTTACATTTCCTATCCTTTTCTATTAAGACAAGGATGAATAGGAAAAGGTTAATCCTTTCTCTGTTTATCTCTTTCTCTGTGGATTAAAGGTAGGCAACGCATCTGCAACTCATTAGCTTGTTGTAGATGCGTATGGGTGGCGTTCACTTGATATCGGGTGACCCGCTTGCTCGTTTGCCATCTTCTATAAAAATTACATTTTTTTAATGACCAGTCGCAACGTACCTTATATATAGATGATATAGCAAGATGGCGCTATCGTTTAAAGTGAACGTTTTTGAACGAAAGTTTAGCTTTCTTCACTTCTCGCTAGAAAACTTTTAATTTGCCAAATCGAACACTTCGTGCTCCCTATATTCATAAAACGCTCCGAAGTCTTTGATTAATGTATCAATGCGTAGATATGATAATAGTACGACCAAGTAGTACTTTAGCAGCCGCACCTATAACGGAATTGTTCTATGTCGTACAGCAAACAGCGTCCGCCCTTCTCGCCGCTGCAGGACTGCTTCCACAGTATGCAGGTAGAGTCGATGAGGTTGCCGAAGACGATGGGCGCCGGGATGTAGCCGAACAGCCGGAAGATCACGAACTGCATGCCCAGCGCGAACGATCGCTCCTCCTCGCTCACCGATCTAAAGTATCGATATGTTATTAAAAATCATTGGGCCATTGACCAGAACGATAAAGTTAAAATCATAAAAACAATCCCATGAGACATGAAACGATCATACCAGAGCTAATTGGTTCGAAGACTATTTTTTGGCTATAAACTCTGTGGTTAAAGCTCAAAGGATTCTGTCGGTAACTTTAAAAATAGGGATGAAGATAGATGTTTTACCTCATTTTTCGCCAGAGTTTATGTCGAGTGATGTAATGGTTCTGTCACCTAACGCTGCCGTATTGGTTAATAAAAAAGGTAGTTAGGTTAGTTTGTATTACCTGAGTACGATCATGAGCAGCGGCATCTGAGTGACGGCGACGACGAAGGTCATGAAGAAGAGCAGCACGAGGAAGGGGAAGATGGTGGTGCAGGGCGGGTTGCAGGCGCCCGCCGTGGCCACCGGCACAACGGTCACGTCGCCGAACTGCGCGGTGAGCGCCGCCGCTGACGCCCCGCCCACCAGCGCCGCGCCACTGGCACGCGCCGGCTCGCGGCTGTTCTCGTGCACGCCTGAACAATGCACACGGGTTCTTAGTCTCAGTAATTCTGTTTGTTTTTTTTAGACAATTAAGCTAAATGTTGTTTGTTATTTTAATTAAAAAAATGTTTTTTTTTTGCTAAAAAAAAAGTTGAGGCAAAAATGAGGCAGGCATTTTGTAGAAATGAGTTAATATTTTTTGTTTCTTGAATACTCGATAGTAAAATTTGTCTTCAATGTATTGTCCCGTTGTTGTTTGACAGTTCTTACGATGGGCATTGTCCTGTTAGTATATAAGACGTAGTGTAACGTCCTTGGTGTGGCTGTAATGTCTTGGTGTATAGGGTACTCACATGCGCAGTTGGTGAAGTTGGACCTGGAGGAGAAGGCGGCGCAACCGGCGTGGCAGGGCGAGAAGTACGTGAGGCCGTTGTTGCCGCACACCGGCTCCATGTCCGTCTCCGTGCACAGGCAGTTGAAGTTGCAGGCCGCCGTCAGGTTCACCTTGAACGGCTCCAAGTTGCTGCATAAAAGAACACGTTTCAATATTCAAAAAAACAAAATAATCTCTTCTTTCTCTCTTTTTCATCCGCATTCGCGTAGATAAGAGTTAGATTTATCATTTTTGGACCCGCGTATGCCTGTAAATTGCAGCCAAAACAGTGGTAAAGCTCCGAAATGTCGACAGCCATTGTGGGGCCGCCATTAATGGGTCCGCTCGACCGGGGAACTACCACATCCAGAAGAAAGGCGTGAAAAGTAAAGGTTTTTTATTTCTTTTGAGTTTCGACTGATGAGTGAGGAGGGGGGTCCAACCTCTTACCCTCTTCTTTACATCCAATTTTGGTTGTAAATTTCGAGTACTGCTGAAATTATAATAGCTTATTTCTGTTACTATAAAGCTACTAGCAATTAATCAGTATATTACCTATTGTTAGTATAGGGTATGGTAGTGCCGGCCATCTTGATGTTGTCGCAGCCGAGGAAGAAGAGCAGGGCGTAGCAGGAGAGGCAGATGGTGTTAGATATGAGTACGAACTGCACGGCGCCCTTGGGCCGCAGCTCGAGCCGCTTCAGCAGGCAGCCGCCCATGAAGATGCCAATACACGCGCCCGGGATCGCTATCGAACCTGTTAACGTTATGCAACTTGTAAGAACCTTACATACAGATATATTTTTCACTTTCTCGATGGAGGTATAGGTTTTTTCTCTTTATAAGACAACGGGTCGCCTAATGTTAGGTGATCACCGTCGCTTATGAACATTCACAACATCAGAGAAACAATAGATGCGTTGCTGGCCTCTAAGGAGGGAATATGGTCTTTTCTTTAAAGGCCCTCAGTCGGAGTGGTGTGGCAATAATCGCTGGAGACAGACTATTCCACAAGGCAGTTGTGTGAGGCAGGTAGGTATGTTGAAACCGTACAGCTGTGAAAAGCTAACAACCAAAATGGTGTGGATGGAATTTGGGACACTGTCGTGTTGTGTTAAAGTCTCTACTCATCGGTAGATTGTTCAAGTTATGTTGGCGCGCGAAGTATAACAGAAAATAATAGAAATTACGGTTAACACTGTCAGTATGTAGTAAAATATAAATAATAAACATGCAAACTTTAAACAAAATATGTCATCGTATTCATGATATCATCTATTGAAATGTACTTCTAGTCATATCATAGTGTAAAATGTATTACCGGTAAACACGCTGGCCTGACTCTTGCCGAGGCTGAACTGGGTTTCGAGGTACTTGGGCAGGAACACGACGAAGCCGGACACGATCATGAGCTCCATGCAGGCGCCCAAGCAGGTCACCACGTACACCGGGTTCTTGAGCAGACGCCACATCGACACCGGGATGTCTGCGAATTGCGATGTTTTGAATTCGGTTAAATAATAAGACTTCAGGTGATAGAATCAAATTAGTTAGACATATTTCGTTTTCGATGTTACCTTTGATATCCTTCCCGTAGCCTGTGTCTTTCATGTCAGTCTGGGGTTTTGAAGGTGGCTTGGTGGACGACCCGCTAGCGGCAGCAGCCTTTTCTACCAAGCGTATCTTCTCCTTTTCGCGCACTAGTACTTTCGGGAAAGAGAAGAAAGGGATGGCAACTAGAATTAACAGCAGCCCGCAGAGGAGGAAGCCGCCCCACCACATCCCCACCCAGCGGTGGTCGCCGGGATCTGGAAGTAATTTATTAACACAAATGTAACAATCTTGAAAGTTAAAAATATTTCATACGAATAAAGTATTCTAGTTCTTGAACAGTGGTCTTAGTACTAATAATATCTAGTAAATCCTAAGGGCACAGCAATATGCACCGATCAAGCTTGGGGACAGTCGGTAAACCTAACTTTGAGGATTGATTGATCAACTTTGTAGATTGATGAACGTTTAGGATACTTCGATGATTCAATTTTAAATACATGAAAATTTACGTAAATATTTTATACGCTTTCGAGACAAACACATTTGTTGCAAATTAATCGTAGAAATTGTTGTTAAAATTGAAATAGAAGAAGTAATATTTGAAGTAAGTAAAAAAAGTGATATATTAAGTAGGTAAGATTCACAAACAGGTTTTTATATTCATGGCTAAAATGATTCCATTAGTATAATTGGGTCGTTAAATTCTAGGGGAAAAAATTCAGTGAACGAGATGTTGAAAGAAGCTAATTGTTTACGCTTTTTCCAAGTCGTTAACTTATGAAGAGCGCAATATTATTTTAAAGGTTATAAAGTACCGGGAGCCGTCTGTTTACACCCGGTATACATTTATTACCTTCTTAAAAATTTAGAATTCATTATTCTACAAAATCCTAAGTAATATTCTTACACAAAGTCAGATTTACAGTGTGTTTGGTGAAAAAGTACCTCTTTCGTTTGATTGAAAAATATTAAAATTAAATATTAACTGGCTTTGAGGAAAACTATTTTTGTTCCACGTAAAATAATATTTCATAATTATTACGCTAATTCAAAATTTAAAAGCACAAAATGTTCTTCTGAAGAGTAACAATTTTATAACAATGAAAATCATAGCAACTTACCAATGGATATAATGGTGCCGGAAAAGGAATCCATGTGGAAGGAGAGCAAGTAGGCGCCGAGCAGGAAGCCCAGCACGGGCCCGAATGCCGCCATGCTGTACATGCAGCCTGTAGGACATACAAACAACAATTACTCTCTCTGGTAGGAATATCACTATAAAGTACACAATACACGGCGTAGAGTTTCGTAAGTTTTCAATAATATTCATTCTAAAGATTACAACATTGAGGTTTTTCTCTGTTTCATTGTGCACAACCTAAACCTGATTTCATTAAAACTATTCAAACACTCGTCAGTTAAAGTTGTTACGACACGACTTCTATGCTCTGTCCCAGGAGGACTTCATATGTTGGAAGGCGGTGGGAAAGGTCTATGTCCAGTGGAATGATCATGACTGATGATTACACAAAACTTGTAGATTGGTAATAAGTTTTGTTTGAGGGTACCTACAAGAGATAGGAATGGAGGCATAACATGTCGCCAATAAAACTTTTTATGTGCTTTAATACGGTGTCTATGTAAACATTATAAGAGGTAAATTTATAGTTTTAAAGGAAGTTTTTTGTTAAGACGAAGCTTTTAATAGGGTACTAATTTTGATATTTCTCTTTTAATATACATTTTTATTTAATACGAGTTGTTGGAGTTAGTTTATTTAAAGCGGTCCTATGACCCAAAGTGGAACTTTCAAAAATGTATGTACTACGGGAATTATATAAGACTTATCAGCAAAATAAAATAGTGAAGAAAAATGTCTGCATGCGGCAGCCGGCAGTCGGCAGCCGCAGCCCGCCGGCAGATATTGCGGGCCTTATGTAGGTCACTGAATAGTTTCGCAGCGACGATTGCGAGCTATGTGATCTGTCATTAGCTAAACTCGCGTGATAGATGTAGCTAGTGTATATTATAAGTTTGATACCTCCTTCACTTTCAAACCTCCTATGGAAAAGGAAATCTAATGAACGTTTATGTAACCAGTTACGCCAAAAAGAAACTAGTTTTTTTTATTATAATTTAGTAGATATACGTAATTCCAAAAGAGCTGTGAGACTAGAATCTTAATTTGCGAATCTGAATTTAGGCTGGTAAACCAAAAGTAAACTAGGTAGGTAATTTAGGCACGGTGAACAATGTCACCTGATCAGCCCGGTAACTGATGGCTAGTGAATATAATCCTTCGGCTACCCTCGTTTTGTTTAAAATAACTTTTTTTTTCATAATATTTGTAATAACTACTGTGTAATTTGATAACAACCAGCAAGATCGATCTAAACTATCCGCTTTTTATCAGATGTATTTGGTTCCAACTTATATGACAGGAGGTAGATCAATTGCTATAGGTCTGAAACCTAAGATACCCCAACTGTTATGATTTTCGCGACAATAATTTGAAATAAAATATATAATTCGCTTCGGGTATCGAGCGAGGGGATGTGGCTATATAAAAGTTACTTATTTGTTAAAACCTAGTTTGTGTAACAATAAGAAGAATGGCGTAACTTTATTATAACTACGGCATAATGTCATTTAGTTACATTATTACCTTTTGTGTTCTACAACTTGATGATTTATTTTTTCCTCAATTTTGCATTCTAAAGTGTATTCAGGTGTAAGCATTGTGCTCGCTGCATAATTTATCACCATTTTATCAAATTAATTGGCTCAAAAATAACCGTACCAAATTTATTTAAAACGTATGTTAACAGCGTGTAAAAGAATTAATTATGTATTTTGTTTTTATAATATTTTTTTGATAATTCAAGTTTTTGATGTCGACCGTTACCGTAACTGTTTTATACAATTAACATGTACATATTAATTTATTTGTATTTTACCGATGGTAGATACTTAGATAAAGCG
>DWTW01000773.1:0-14633 GCA_018246275.1 Papilio slateri | reverse complement strand
CATCACATTCACATCAATCATTCACATCAAAACAATATTGGTCCATTTGCGACAAATTGTCAAGGTAAAAAAGCTTGATAGATGGGCGCCCCACGAACTCAATGATTGCCAGCGCAACGTACGCGTTGAGACCTGCCTCGCGCTGTTCAACAGGCATAGAAATTAAAGAATTTTGAACCTAATTGTTACCCAAATAGAAACCAACTTTAACATTAGTAGTGAGCTTAATTTGCATCCATGCTATTACATTTCTTCAGATCGCTTCACGATTCTTTTTTGTTTATACTCAACTGCTCAAGATGTGTGTGTGATGTTCAATAGCCAAAAATCTTCCTTAATAATTGTCGAATGCAAAAGGAAATTTTTCAAATCCGATTGATCGTTCCTACCTACCTCATTGAGTCGTAGGTGGCATTCGTAAATAGGGACTGAATTTATTGTATTGTTATGCAATGCCCGTAGGACCGCCATGCTGTCTGAGAGTATGCAGACATTTTCGTCCTTAACTTTCCTTGCAGTTATGGCTTGTGCTGCTTCGGTAACTCCCATGCATTCTGCTTGTAAAACACTGTTGTATGTTCCTAGCGGTAGGTGTATTCTGATGTTCAGATCTACGGAGAAGACTCCTGAGCCTGTGCCTTGGTTTGTTTTAGATCCATCAGTGTAAATTTTCAGATAATTTGAACTTTTGCATTGATTAACTTCGTGAAGATGTATTTTATATTTTTTGTCGAAAACGTATTGTTTAGGGATCAAATCATGTTTTGCTTCCATGATTGGTACTTCTTCTTTGAAAGTATCTAGGATATAAGCATGCGTTGTATAAGCGTGTTTTAGGGTTCGCAGCCTTAACATCGTTAGGGTTGCTACCTGTTGTACTTGGATTTCCAGGGGTGTTAGATTCAGTATGGCTTCTAGGGCAGCCGTAGGAGTTGTTTTCATGCTGCCGGTAGTAGCCATGCAAGCTATTCTCTGACATCTCTGAAGTTTGTTGCATGCAGTTGTTTGTTTAGTTTTGGTCCACCAGACAATCGCGCCATAAGTGATCATAGGGCGGATGACAGATGTGTATAGCCAGAGCACTATTTTTGGTGTTAGCCCCCATCTTTTACCAATCAGCTTTTTACATTGCCAAAAGGTTATGTTTGCCTTGTTTATTTTGTTATCTAAATGTCTGTTCCAGTTGAGTTTACTGTCCAGTATAACTCCTAGATATTTAACCTCGGTTGAGAGTTGCAGTTGTATGCCGAACAGCAAAGGGAGGTTGTGTTCACCGAGTGATCTTTTGTTTGTAAAAGCAACTAGCTCGGTTTTGTTTGGGTTAACTGATAATTCAATATCTTTGCACCAGCGTTCTACAATACGTAACGCTTCTTGGGTGAGGTCGCAGGCGATAAACATTCATCCTAAATAAATACTCAGTATAAATATAAACCTACAAAGAGCACCAAAAAGTTACTTTCTTACACAGTAATTACGGTGTTTGCCTATTGTTTTCTGCCATTAAGGGTGAAAATAATAGTTGCAATAATTTATTTCATAAAATTACCAACGACTACAAATTAAAACTTATGTAACTTTATTTTCCTTCCATAGACTGAATCACCATATTCACGAAAGAAAATAAAACAAGACACAGCTGTCAAAGTGATTGATTTGCCATACAAATTTCATTCATTTGACTTGACATTTAGTTCTCTTTTCACAACAGAATAGACGTGAAACTTGAGGATTAACTCAAATGAGTTAAGCTTTTAATTAAGTAGAAATCAAAAATCGTGAAGTATTGAACAAAATTTTATTTGTAGTTTGTTTCTGTTTTGCCTGTCCAGTCTGTCTACTTGAACTAAAGTATTGTAAGAGTGATACAATGATATTTACTTCAAGAATATTTTGTAAATACATTTAATGTAATTTTGCTTTTTATACCTTACTGATATTTGTCTAACATTATGATATTTTTTGTTTTTAAAGATGCGGATTAAAATTTTTGAACGCGGGCTAAAACTTGCTGCGGGGAATTTGAAGAAAATGATGTCTTTCCCCGACTCTCCCGCGAAAGCTTCGCTATGCTGCGAGGAGACTCAAGAAGGTGCTCCACCTACGTATGCCATGTACGAAGCTCTGAAAGATTCTTGTCAAAATAACGCAACTTACTTTCAACCTGATGATAGTGAAAATGGCCAAAGATTATACCAAGGTTTTATGACTTTAATAGATCATATTGATACAGTGTGGCCACTTGTTGATCACGTAAGAAAGGTGAGTGTTAATTTTTTACATAATTACAGTTTCATTAAAGTTTCATGGAATTTAAATGAATAAAAAAATGTTTAAACGTTAATGTTATAATGCTTTCAATGTTCTGAAAACTGAAAAAAATTCCAGATTATTTATATGTATAATTATTATATGGAAATATATTTTCGAAAACGTTGTTGTTAACTAATACCTTTAGAACATTATATTTACTCATTAGATTGCAAGTCAGACTCGTAGCTATAATCGTTCATCCTTTCACTACAAGTACTTTTTCATTTTAGCAAACAGATCTATGGTCTTATTCTAGGTAAAAAGTAAACAAATAATTTTGATTATTTATTTATTCAATATTATTAGAAATTCATTCTTACCTTACATGCAGTTAAATGCATCTACAAATAAAAAAACTAAACCAATGTTTTTCTATTCTTCTCTCAAAAATAAGGAGATTGATGTATTATTTTGGATTCAGAAAATTTCAAACCTACTTAGGAATGACACAATACTGTAAAAGTATCAAGTCTTTTACTAGTTAAGGAATCTGACATGATACCATTCAGAATGTATTAAACCTATCAATACTAATGTTATGAAGAGAAAAGATTTGATTGTTTGTTTGTTTATAATAAACTCAAAATCTGCGAATTTTAAAAATTCTTCAACCATTACAAAGCTCTTCCATTAGAGATTACCAAAGCTATTTTATTTGTGTATTTATCTAACCAAGTGAAGCTGGGGTCGGCTGCTAGTTTTGCATAAATCAAAAATATTCTTTATTTTATTTATATTATTTTATGGTCTTCAGTGTGAAATCAGTATGTTATAAAGAGGTTTTTGACAAATGTATTGTAATGTAAAGGTATGTTTTACATGAAATTTCATGGACAGTTCCAGGGGATTAAAAAGCAAAAGAAGGGAAGAATCTGTTAAATCGAGAAATCATTCAATTGAGGCTTTTATACTAAGGTGACACCATAGTTACTTTAAATAATACATGACATAACAAAGACATTACACTTTTGCCACATGTTTACTACATAACATCTGTGAATTACGAGATTAATTTGTGTTTGAACTTTGAACCTCACTTATATTAAAGTTAAGTTCAGTGAGTCATGATTTAGAATACAATGTCTGCATTTATTTTTCGATGTTTAACTTATTTTCTTATATGCTAAAAGCTAGCTATCAAAGCAAGGGTTCTATTTATTACATTAATTTTTGTTTCAGGTGGCACCATTTTATGATTTTGATGCAAAGTCCCCGGGCAATGGATATCGTAGTTTTGTATCGGTTGTGGACTCTTGTGTTCTTCATGGACTGAAGCTTAGCAGACAAGTTGGTGCAGGACGAGATGCACTACTTTTTCGGAAGGGATATTTTGTGAAGTAAGTTTTCTCATCTCTACCTCTTTGTTATCTCCGTTCTGTTATCAACTCCTATCCTATTTCTACAAAAAGACTGCTTATGTTTGTTGCTAGATAGTAGAACTCAATTAACATCATCTGAAAGTTCTATTTGGCTTCCTTTTTATAGATATAGAAGAAGGTGGCAAAAGAGGAAGTTGTTTACCTAATATTAAGTGACTGTCCATAGGCTTCTGCAACAAGCTAATGAATTTCAGATCCATTATCCACCTTCAATGGACAGAAGATAAACAGAAAAAAGGACATTTACTTTTTCTTTTCATCCCCTCCCCCATCAATTCCACTTCTCCTTCCTTCCATCCTTTCCTTATTAGAAAAAGAGGGGAAAGTGAAGAGGACTGGAATTGGGACTCCCTTGGGGAAGATTGTAGATAATTCATGAGCCAGAAAAAAAAGAAAGCTAAGCTTTAGATTTAATTTTGATCCAATTTTGTTTAAATTAAATAGTGCGTTGAGTAAAAAGGCTCAGCGCAAAGCTAGTTAAGGATAATTAAGTTGCACTGTGTTATTGTCTGTTAGCAATACATGATTAGTAAATAAGTGGATTGTGCAGCGTCAAGACAAATAATCAGGATTACCACCAAGTAGCCAAATTGTACAATATCGTCTTTTTATGGGGAAATGCCTTTCACATACTCGCCTCTATGTGAGGGAGCAGAGTGTGGCTGTGACAAGATTATATTATCAATTTGATTTTGCACCAACTAAAACCTAATGGGGCTCGTAAACGGCGCTGACAAGAGACCACAGGTTCTCGGTTCGGAACCCTACCACAACCCCTCACACGTTTTGCAAACATGTTGCTTATTCCCGAAAACACCTCCAATCATGTTCTTTTCGGGTTTGCTCTATAGATGCTCTCTCTGATCTGGTCCTGAAGACAATTATTGTGCCTTTCAACTTTCAAGAGGCAATTATAGTTTCACAGGGTTTAGTGGTAGCATATTTATTAAATGTGAACCCCTTGAATAGTCACTAAGATCAAGAGCTCCGTAGATGAGGTATACTTCACAACTGTACAGATGATAACTGATTAAATGCGCATATTTGATGAAAGTGATTTGATTTTTGTTATTGGCGTTCCTTAGACGTCTAACTGTAGATTAGGTTAATAAAGGATAAATATTAAAACCAAATTATAATTTATATTTAGATGATCTTTATTCTTGAGGTTCAGAAACAAAGAGTCATTACGCAAAGTAATGTCTTATTATGTATAAATCCGTTGGCAATCATGTTTCGTAACCAACTTGTTAACTGCTGTGAGCGTGACTAATTATAGATAAGATGCAATTTTGTATGTGCATGACTAATAACTTGACCGTTGTTTATATTGTATGATAAGTACATTTTCGCAAAATGTGCCGGCATTTTAACCTATTAAACCTTGAAGTAGTATTGTCCGGGTGATTAAGTGTACGATCTATTGTTCAATCTATTTACGGTTAGAACTGAGAGAGAAAATTTTCCATAAATTCATTGCATTTCATTATCATGGGTAAGTTAGTTTACATATTTATAAATATTATCTGTAGCATATTAACCAGTTATTCCTAAAGTGGGTTCTGTGGAATTTCGTGGAGCCACCGGGGTGTTGAATTCTTTGGTCATTTTAGGCCAAGCGTGTACAATAACATGACTCTCCCGTGGAATGCGGCCCACCTGCTAACTAGCGTCTCATCTCCCCTGTGGGGTGTCCCCATACTGTGTACGAAAGTTTCGTTGTCATTATCATTTTATTTTCCGTTTTCCTATTCATATATACTAAAATATCAATAATATCCGATAGGGAATAGGAATTCCAGAACGATGTAAAGAGTCATAAATAAATTAGGTGTATGCATATGAATTTAAGAGTTTTAACTTCGGAACATTTTGGCATTAATTACCAATTTTGGCAAATAAACTCCGCTGATCTGTATATTTTACGTTAAGTACACCAATGGTCTCTGTTCAGTTGAATTTCGGTAGTTACCGAGTGCCAACGTTATTCTCCTTATACCCTTTGTCCGAGCTTACGTCACCATCGAAACGGACGGAAAATTTAAATTCGTGGTACACATAGTTCAATTATAAATTATTGTTTACATTCCGTATGTATGAGACCGGTTCTTATAGCGATTAAAGAGAAAAACTAAAACATGATATTATAAATAATTTCACATTCAATGATGTTATGATGTTTTTGTGTAATCAAAGGGTCAGAAACATGAGGACTAAAGTTATTCCAATTAACTTTTTTCAGGGCTTATTTGAACCAAAGTATGTAGTCTGTTATCGCCCGGGTGAATTTGAATACGTACTGTATAACAGCTTTCTAATGGTAGATCAATTATTAAAATCGGTTCAATTTTACCCAGCTTACCATTAGAAACAAACAAATTTTTCGTCTTTCAACATCACTATAGGTACGTATTTACGTGTGTGTGGGTGTGGGGTATATTCATAACATGTAATTAAATAAAACGATAATAGTGTTACAATCTTATATACACGTATATTGAACTTACATTGTAACACTTCTTGGTACCATTAACCGTTTTTACAAAAAGAAAACCGTTTTTACAAAAACGTTTTTTTTTTGTTTTTGCTAAAAATATCACATAAAACACGTTGGTATCTCTCTCTCTCTCTTTCTCTATAAAAAACAGAGATGACAACAAATTTTAGGTGAATGTTTTCGTCAGTGTAAACTCCCAGTAACATAGACTGGCCTTTTTATAATGGACATCTATTTACTCTTTTATTACGCTGCGTAAATCAAAGCGACATTAGTCGAAATATTATGCATTTCATATAACTTTTATTCATTATAAAAAAAAATGTTTATGGCCATACCTATGGTTGTTGTGGCGACCATAAACATAAAAATACATTCGTGCTAAGCACAAGTCTATCGTAATTTTACTCAGCAATTTTAAATCTGCAAAAAATATGCAAAAAGAACATTGTTATTCAAACATTTTTTTCCGTGTTGTAAAAACCTTGAGTGCTGTCTGTAGACTTCCGCTTATTATAACAACGTCTGGCTAGACTATTAATACTTTTGTGTTATCCCAATTATTGGGCATTTTATCTCCATATCCGTCCGTCCGTAGGTTTCCGCAGCCCTTCAGGCTTCGTGATGTCCTTGGTGGAGATAAAACGTCGTGAATTTCTCATCTACCTACTGTTCCTACCTCGGAAGCTGTAGCCAATCATAACTACTTTGTCGTCATAATAGTGTATAATAGCTAATATTACAATAGCTTTATATATAGCAAATATTCAGAGACAAAGTTACACGGTCGACGTAATTTATACTTCCCTTATAAAGAGGAAGATTGATTTGTTTGTTATAGGTGAACTCTGTAACTACTTCTACCGGTTTTATTCAATCCTTAACTAAAAACTATATTCTCCAAAACTAACCTAGGCTATTTTTTACTAAAGTGTAATATTGAAATTCATTTAAGCGACGTTGTGCACAAATTGCTAGTTTATTATAATTATTATTACATTCAAATACTAATATCGAATACAATAAAAAATATCAAGAATCGTAGGTCGCAGTAGCAAGACTAATAGTTTATCGCTTAGTACAATTAAACAAGACAAAAAAAAAACGTTTCAACACAAGTGAATACAATTGACATTCCATTGATCTTGGCATCAGTTCAATTTTATCGCGGTTTCATTTCAGTATTCAAGAATCGGCCAGTTTATTACGAAATGCTAGCATAACAACAATGATTGACAAACAATATAGATAATCACGATAGAGCGAGACAGATACACACAGATAATAACAAGTAATAGATAATTAAAAAATACCCGGCTGACTACGATTATTGACAGTTCAATGGTTGACTAACGTCATACGCGCTATGACACTTCGGGGGAGAATGAGAATGTAATGGCCAAGTACGTCCGTTCCATTGTGACCTCATATACATACCCACGAAAAACATTATCATTACTCTTAATGGGTTAAGCAAGCAAAAATATGCGGATGTGGCAACGATGTGCGGATGTGCGGATGGTCATATTATGCATGCATTATATTTGCAATATACGGAAATAATACAACACGTTTAATTTGAATCATCGTAAAAATAAGGGGAACCAGAATATGTAGATATAATTGGTAATACTAAAATTTATCTCTCTATATTAGTATCGACTCGTATAGATATAGATAAGTTTAGGAAACGCTACTGGTGTTCTCCTTTCAACTTGTATCAGCGACATTCTAATTTGAGACCTTAGCAACAAGCCACTGAACCATTATGGCTTTTTTTAATTCATCTGATAAAAGGAATATTTTAGTAACAGATTAAGTAATATATGTTTAAGTAGAATGAATTTCGATGACGAAAACCTCTAGAATGCTTAAACACAATACGTTATTTAAATTCAATGGAATAATAAATTAATAGAAAAAAAAAACGAAATCTGTCTGAAAAATGTTACTCATAGGCAGATTTCTTATATCGATCAAGTTTTTTCATTAAAGGACTTTACATTTTATTACGTCAAGATAGCCAAGTGGTTTGAGAGTCTGTCTATTAATCATAAAAATTCAGGTATAAAAGAAATACGTTATCACGTTTTTTTAACTCAAATTTTCCTTTTTCACTGAAATAGGTCGCAAACGTGACAGGGGTTGCGCCTATCGGCAAAGGCACATTACAAGGCTGGCTACAAGTTTTAGCAATTGTCTTTCTGTACATATGAATAGAATAACGGAAAATAAAACAATAGGTTAATGACATGATAACACAAGAACCTAGCGAATGACGCCAAACTTGTGACAAACAGTGAAACAAACAGTGAAGCCAAACTTTTTTGTACACAGTATACATACAGCTCGGACAAAAGGAATAAGGATGATAATGTTAGCACTCGGTAGTCGAATAAAGATCACTTGGTGTACTTAACCTAAAATATACAGATCGGCGACGTTTAGGTATTCAACAATCAATCTGCCAAAATTGGTGGTTAATAACAAATTGTTCCAAAGTTAAAGGTCTTAAACGTACACCTCATTTCTTGATGACCCTTGTAGATCGTTCTGGAGATCCTGTACCCTATGGGATAGAGTTGTTGTTTTAGTAGTTAACTAGTTATGCAAGGGTATATGAAGTAGGACAATGATTTTCGATGAGGTCTATTACCGGCAATAAAGTTTCGCGTCCTTTGACCCCACTGTGGCTGAGCCAACAGCAGCCGTAGCAACTGTTGCACGAATGGGAAAGATCGATCGGCAAGTTACCACGGCCACACAGAGTAAGGGCGTGAAGTACATGTATTTGCATATACTTCTGCGTTTCTTTTGATAAGTGAGATGACGCAGGTCCCATGTCATCTCCTCTACATCTCCTTTGCCTGTATCGCTATCTAATACTGAAATCTAATCAAAGACTAGGAAAGTATCTGTAACTTCTGCTTGTTGCGAATGCTGATGGCCATGGTCATGCTATAGTCAATTATTATCAAGTGAACCGCCTCTTTCATAAATAGCACTAGTGTAGAAAGCTATCACTGTTCCCGAAAGCTATGTCCCAATCGTTAAAGGTGCATCTATTA
This sequence comes from Papilio slateri, assembly GCA_018246275.1. Lineage (NCBI taxonomy): Eukaryota > Metazoa > Arthropoda > Insecta > Lepidoptera > Papilionidae > Papilio > Papilio slateri. The sequence goes on along the minus strand of DWTW01000773.1, from coordinate 5,376 downwards.
ATTTCCCAATCTTTACCTGAAACTAAGTATAACATTTATAAAAATGAAATTTACTATGTTGGAAACCAAATCTTGGTCCCTTGGCATAACATCTGTGTACGCTATTGATGTAAAATACTGCTACTAATTTGTTTTTGATTTGTGTAGAGAGATCGAGTCGTGCGGACAGTTGCTGGCGTCACTGGGAACATGTCTACATCACCTACAGACGTTGCTGTCGTGGGCGCCGCCCGGAGACTTGTTCCCCACGGACCAGCATTCGCCGGAGGAATTGTTCTCTCAGGCAGACACTATCAATCAGTATTGTTTCTACGGCAGGTGTCTTGGCTTTCAGGTATTACCTAGTATTCAATGTTCTATGTTACATATAGTAAAGATTTGGAAATTATATGATAATAGAAATAGAGATAAGAAATTATACATATGATAATTTGGAATAGTAAAAATATACAAATGCTAGATTCAGAAAGAGCAACGAAGAAAATATATTCTGAAGAAGTGTGAAGGACCGGGCCAGATTAATGATTTTCTTAACCTCGGCCACGTTAGGAGCAATGAAACCCGAAAGTGTATATACATAGATGCGTGTATACATAGATGTATACTCATAAAGATTGTCTGATCCACTAGTAGACTGTGTAGGAAAGAGGACAAAGAGAGAAAAGGAACGGACGAGTAGAAAGGAAGAATTGAGCCTCCGTCTCACGTACCAAATGAACACAGAAGAATAAATAGTTATATTTTATAAGCATTTTGCAGACTGGAGCCGGTCTGCTCTTTGGCACTATATTAACTTATAATTACTTCCCAGTTCACGCCCTCAATGCGGGGCATACTGAAGGGCATATCTATCTGCATGGCGGGCTTCTCAGAGGCATACTACAGCCACGGCAACCTCATCAGCTCGGTGTGGACGGGCGGACAGTACCTCATCGACCCCGAGATGAGAGCGCGCCGGATAGTCAACATATCCCAGTCCGCGAGTGTCGAGTTCTGCAAGGCGTTTTGGTTTCTTGCAGAGAGTGGTAAGTTATTTATGTAGTTCATTATAATAATAGTGTGCCTGTCACACAGTTAACACTAACAGGTACTAACATTTACTCTAACCATCGTTTTTAACCAGAATTTTTATCGTGTTGATGGATATCAAATGTATTTATGTCACTAATAATATTAATTATATCCAATTAATTGATTTTAGAAATAATGAAGCGGGTACCAAGCCTAATGTCATCGACGGTCGCTGTAAATAAGCTGATAACTATACCTCCGGAGCCGCTGACGGTGGTGACGGTGGATGGTAGCGAGACTACCGTCCTGCCGCCCACCGTCCACATCGGCCTGCAGAGTCTTAATGTCAGACTGATCAGCGTCAATAAGAGAGCGGGCATGGTGAGTAATCGATTTTAAGGTTCAGCAAGCTCATTAATGAATCGAATTAAACCTTAGTTAACCTACTACCTATATTTATCTTAAATTTGTATGCTACGCGTTCACAATCCACAATAATATTTTACTCGCGTGGAATACGACGGGCCAACCCAATCACGTTCTACCTCGCTGCGTGCGCTTTTATTCTACAAACATCGACAAAGACTGTATTTGTTAGTAGAACGTAAACTTTTTTCTACACTGTACATGCACCACACTGATGTCATCGGTTTCAGCTATAATGTTGTACGCGAATAGTATATTGTTTGTTCCATATGCGTGGATTGCTATGTTACTTCTTTTTAGATGGTATACTTCTTTTTAGACCAGCGAAGGCTCTTCATCCCTTCCGCCGGCAGACGGTATACTGTTCCACTGTCATGGCGGTGGATTTGTGGCGCAAAGTTCCAAGTCCCATGAGACGTACCTACGAGAGTGGGCGACCAAGCTAAACGTGCCAATACTGTCGATAGATTACAGTTTGGCCCCTCAAGCGCCGTTCCCAAGGGCCTTGGAGGAAGTGTTCTACGCGTATTGCTGGATGGTCAATAATTTTAAGGAGATCGGCACCACAGGTATGAAATAAAAGCACCGAGAAGGATCTATAGAGATTTTAAGTTATGTTATTTTTTTCTTCCTGCCCTTTTCTCACTTTATTTGGAGTCGGTACACAGTACGACCGAAGTCCGAGATATTGTAATAGGTTTTGGCTATAGTTTTTTTTAACCGCCTGCCGCCTGCCTGAGGCCGGGCATTGAAATTCGTATATAATGTGTGTCATGACCAATATTTTATTTATAGTGTATATTGTACTCTGGCACTTGTTTACTGATCTTTGAGATTTTTTTTTGTGACTGACACGCCTGAAGGCAGACATCTACATCAGACTTTAACTGTTAGAATAAGAAAATGGTTAACCTAAAACGTCTTTAAGGATTACTACGCTCGAGAGGTTTGGGTTTTTAATTAATGCGCATTTAACATTCTGATTTAAATGCACCAGAGAGTGCCAGACTTCTAATCGATGGGTAACTTCTAGTGGACTAACTACCATGCGATTGTAACCGAAACGATATCATGTGAATTATTTTATTTGTTGCAGGTAAACGTATAGTGTTTGCTGGAGACTCAGCTGGCGCAAATCTAATAGCGGGCTGTACTCTTAAAATCCTCTCGGCGGGACTCCGGCCCCCTGAGGGCTTATTCATGGCCTACGCCCCACTACTCGTTAGTTTCATACCAAGCCCAGCTCGACTCCTGTGTCTGATGGACCCGTTGTTGCCTTTTGGATTCATGATGAGATGCCTTAAAGGTAAGTAAATGCATTAAAACATAATGACATCTAAAGTTTTTTAAGGTACTAATATGATTTGTTTATTTTAGCATACGCAAGCCCTAATACAACGGGAAGGGGTAAGGCAGATAATCGAAGTAACAAGGAGACAACGGTATCAAATGCCACAACTCCGTTAGACAGCAACGGTTTCCTCAAAGTGAGCCCATCGCAAGGTATAATTTTCAAAATAACGAATGAATTTCGTATTTTTTTATTTATTTATTTAAAAAAAATTACAGTATAATATACAATTAAATTTGCCAAACTGTTAATATAGTATAAAACTTTATTCTATTATTACATACATACGCTACCATTTTTTTCATATACAGTTTAATAACTAAAAAATGTGAAATAAAACCTAATTAGTAACTAGCCTAGTTTGATAATAAATCATTTTTAAGAGCAAAAAAACATGGAAATTACAAAATAATATGATAATTTCTCGGCAGTGAAGGTATGAATACCTTCACTGCCGAGAAATCAAAATCAAAAAAACCGAAATCAAAAAGATAATTAGATAAGCGGTTACTGAAGTAACCGCTTATCTAATTATCTTTTTGATAACCACTTAATTAATTAACCAAATATAATTGCTAAGACGTCCATAACTGTATACTGGGATAAATGCATGTAAGGACTGCCGTAAAGATTGCTTCTAATGCCGATCGATCATTTAGTTACTCTCGAAATTTTAATTCAATCATCGAATTTTATATTAGAGGTATGCCTAAACTGTATCGTATATGAACTTCTTTCAGTACACGATTTATAAAAGTCGCATTCTCTATTCACTCTCTTTAAAAAATAATTAATATTTTCACAATTGAATTAAACTCTTCGTTTTCACATAATCTTGATAAATGCAATGTTAATTCTACAGAGGGCATAAGTGAAGGTCCATCGTCATTCGAAGAAGTGTCACCGTCCGACCTGGCGGAGCTGCAGGCTCACAAGTCCGGCAGCGAGCGCCGGCAGTCCTCGGACACGACCATCAGCGCGGCCTCCCTGCAGAGTGAACACACCGCTACAGGTACGATATTCGTGGACATCGTGGACGATATTTTTATTTAGGCCATGCATCGATTTTTTTAAAATCGGTTTTACTGTATATATTATGTGATGCGAAAATTTCGGAATAATTTTTAAGAATGTTGCGCGCACAGTTTTCACAGCAGATATAGCAATATTAGGTCGGGGGAAAAAGTTTTTTCGTATTTTAAAAGTAAAAAGTTGTAGGAAAATCTCTTTGGTTATATACCGTTTGTATCTGGCTAGTTTTGTGATACCATTAAATATTTATCGTTTTTAAAATAGCAAAATCTAAAGTAAAAACTGTTTCCCGCCATTTTTATATTGTGTCTCTATCTGTCAAAATGAGTGAATCTAAGAACTGCATTTTGAGCTAAAAATTAAGAAATATGTTTTTGTCAGGTGTAACACCGACTGAGGACAAATCACAGCAATACGTATCGGAGTTCCTAGAACGTTACGTACTCGACAGCGATACCGATTCCGAGGGCAGAAGGTTTCCTATCATTAAACCGAACACCACAATACGAGAAGATTCACACAGGTATATCAAATTAATGTTTTATTTATTTAATGTTTGTGGTAACTATTTTTTTAGGATAAGAGAGCAAATGACATTTGACAGGAATAAGACTTAAATACAACCAATTATTCCCGAGGAGGGTTGAGGTCAGGCGGGCAACCAGCCGTAAAAACTGTAGCCAAAACCTATACAGTATGGACTGCTGTCATACTGTGCTGACCCCACATGAGGAGGAAAAAACATGGAAGATAATGATAAGGGGACAAAAGAGCATCGGGTCGCTTAATGTTAAATGATCACCTTCAACAAGAGGAACTGCAGATGCGCTGCCCGCCTTTAAGGAAGGAGTACGTTCTTTTCTTGAAGGATCCGTCATACCTAACATTTAGGTCCATAGTTTATTTAACAACAATTTTCAGGGAATTAGAATCGGAAGCGTCTAACACATTGGTCGGGGAACCTCCGCTGGCAGATGAACAGGATGCCAAAGACGGCAAGAAAAGAATTAAAACAAGGTAAACATAGATTTATTTCAATATCAATGTTAACTTTTATCTAGTAATTGCGGAATTTTTCATAAATAAAGAAATAAGAATTGAAATAATGAATGTTTTTAAAGTATACGATCTTTTTCGTATCAACAGAAAAATGTATAATATATACATAAGGCAATGTATTAAAGGAAGTTTGTTTTTAGAATAAGTGAAGCGGCGACTGGTATAATGGGAGCCATGTCGTCACGACTGGCCTACATCACTGGATCCAACTCTATCAACAGGCCTACGCAGGAGGAGTAAGTTTATACTTTTTATGGTACAATATAAGAACCAGTACTTTACCTTATGCTGAGAAACCTAATATATTTAGGTACCCGTAAACTATTACAACGATCGGACGAATTGTACATGCTTTGGATTCACACACATACAAAAAGGTAAGAAAGAAAAAGAGAGGAGGCGGTTGGAAGACGATTGGGTTCATCTAATTCATCAAGCGAATGTCATGAACGTCAGGCCGGAGGCCGGGGGGGGGGGGGGGGGGGGGGGGGGGGGGG
>DWTW01000772.1:0-14639 GCA_018246275.1 Papilio slateri | reverse complement strand
CCATTGACGCGGTATTTTCCAGATATTTCGAAGATATCAAGGCTCAAACTTATGCTTCTTATTTCAGTTACCATAAACCTATACTTTCAATGATAAATATTCCTGAATAACCTACATGTATTGTAGGATAATAAAAATATTTAGAACAATATTAACTTCTTATTTTTTTAATAAAAGAAAAAAATTGTTTTCTTATCGGTCACAGCGCTCAAAAAGTGTAACTTGAATTAATATCAAAGAAAAAAAAACAAAGGAAAAAAAATAATGCATAAATATAATTGCATAAGTTGATAAAAAATGGTATGCAATAGCTTTACCGCGACAGTCCCCGAGTGCCACACGTCTTTTTTTAATTTCTATTTTTTTTGTATTGAAGTAGGTGAAACGAGCAAGCGTGTCACCTGATGTTAAGTGCTACCCATAACCATCCGCAACAAGCAAATGAGTCGCAGATTTGTTGCCTACCTTTAATGGACAGAGGGGATAGACAGAAAAAGGATATTTCCTTCTCCTATTCAAATCCTCCCCGTCCAATCCTCTTCCTCTTTCCATCCTATTCTTATTAGAAAAGAATGGGAAATGGAAGAGTATTGAAATTGGGCCTCCGGCACTCATCAGATGAAACGCAGAAGCATACTTCATGCCTGTCTTCTATGAGGTCGTGGTATTTCACCAGTCGAGCCGGCCCATTTGTGCCACAGATGTTGTTGCGGGCTCTACCACTGTTAAATATGATGCTATGTAAATATACTGTTCTGTTTGTCATATAGTAAGAAATGTTGATGTGTTAAGGTTTTGGTTTATTTCATTAATAAACAATTTGAAACAATACTTCTTATGTTCACTTAAAGTCGAAGTACAAAGTAAAGTCAAACAATACTTTTTAAGTTGACATAAGGGGGTGCAGAAAAATTAAGATAATATTTATTACAATATATGTGAAGCCTATTTATTTTTTGATTTAAGCAAAATATAGGATCATATTAGTTATTTAGTAATTTAATAATACAAAAGACATAAACATTGAGATTTTATTTTAGTACAAATGTAAAAACTATTGATCTAAGTGGTATGTATGTTACAGATTGAGTACTGTGAGGACAAAGAGAAGGTAATAGAAGATGAGAATGATGAAGATGGGGGCTGGGTGGACACTCATCACTACGATTCCACAGGATCACCAACCGTAGAGGAAAAGGTACGCCATATTCTATTCTTCAGGACATCCCCAATAACTCCCGCGAATATAAATAAAAAAATGCATTTTTTTAGCACGCGGTTCACCTGATGTTAAAAGACTGCTACCCCTAGGCATCCACAACAAGAGGACATAAGCGTGGACTGGTGTTGTGCACTGTAAACTCTTAAAGATAGTTTGGAAATTATGTAAGGAGACCATAATTTCATCAATTGGCATCAGCTGCAAATAGCAATATTTGCTAGTTATTTTTAACAGACAACAGGATAAATTTAAGTAACATTATGTATCTAGAATATTCCCAAGGAGGGTCAGACAGGCGACCGGCCGTAAAAACTAGCCAAAAATTGTATACAGTACGGACTAAGGTCATACTGTGCCAGGGGTAAAGGGCAGGGAGATGACTGTATATCTCAAATCTAGAATGTTTGTGAATTCTTTGCGACATCACGAAGGAACTTATCGGCATTGGCGATGCAGGTATCTGAAATGACCCTGGAGGCTGCGGAGACGGGCGACAGCGAAGGCGAGGGTGCCGGCGGCGCGGGGGACGGTGACGATGATGACGACGAGGACGGCGAGGCTGAGGACATGGAGCAGTTCCAGGCGTCCGGCCTGCTGGACGAGGTTGACCCGGTGAGTGGTATAACTACTAACTATTTCCATTTGGCACGCTTCTGGCACACCTCTTGATTTTACATTCACACTATGTGTTTTCAATTACTTTAATTATGTTTAACAAATTAATTTAATTAACATAATAAGTGGTATTATGACTTCTGTTACGCATTCAAGATGACAGCGGAAGGATGCTTATGTTCTCTGCTTACAAACCTCTAGACACTAGGCTGAATCTATTAAGACGCGCACCAACAGCTTTTCTTTTCTTCTTCTTAATTTTATTGACTCATCACAAAAAAATTCTCAGCCAATCTCAGACAATTATATATTCCCATAATATCTCAATATTAATTTACTTGATTTCTGTATACAATCCTGCTATTTTAAAGCTGTCAATATTGTTTTCCTGACGCTCTATGACACGATTGAGAAAAATATCAAATCAACAATTGCTAAGCTATTGTGACACGACCGCGCCAACGGAGTCTTGGGTCAGGTATATAGTTAATAGTTACCCGGCAGTCGACAGAGCTGACGGCGCGCAAGGAGAGCAAGCCGCGGGCGGAGCGCAAGGTGCGCCAGCCCGACGGCGACGACATCGTGCGCACGCGCACGTACGACCTGCACATCACATACGACAAGTACTACCAGACGCCGCGCCTCTGGCTCATCGGCTACGACGAGGTATCTACAGTACTCGAATAAATAGAAAACTTAAGCGCCAATAGCCTAATGGTTAAGGTTACGGAATACCGAACTTGAGGTCATGGGTTCGAGTCCACCATCGAAAGGCATGTCCTAGCACAAAGCTTGAGCTTAGTTGTGAATAGTTAAAAGAAATATTAGAAAATTATTAACAATTTACTAATATTTTATGGAAGTAAATTAAAATTATAAATTCGCATTTATCTTGTTTCTTTGACTTTTTTTACTTGTACCTAAACTATAGAACCTGAATCCGGTTATATCACAGCGTCGTACTATCTCAAGTCTCATGTTACTGTGTACTACTCTTAATTTCCTCGTTCAAAAGACTAAATATTAAATTTATATTGCTTTAACATCTTGTATTCTAAGATAGTGATCATCGTAGTAATGTTTGTTTACTGTAATGTGGCAAGATGGTGGCGCGTGTGTTCGCAGGAGCGCCGCCTGCTGAGCGTGGAGCAGATGTACGAGGACGTGTCGCAGGACCACGCCAAGAAGACGGTCACCATGGAGGCGCACCCGCACCTCTCCGGCCCCACCATGGCCTCCGTGCACCCCTGCAGGTGCGTACCACGCCACGTGCTCATGTTACATGGCCACTATCTTAATGTATGTACATCACAGGAAGGTACGCTAGGTACCTGCGTGGCAAGCCTGTATGTGAAAAAAAAGTATGAGACATCGGAAAAGGCAAAGAGGATGGGATGAGAAAGACTTCTACTTCACGTGTCTTGAAGTCGCGCCTTTTAAGTTTATTCTACTTTGTTGGGGCTTTATCACCGAGGTGAAGAGGCCCTGGCCACACTGTTGATGTGTTTGTGTATGGCCAGGCACGCGGAGGTGATGAAGAAGATAATAGAGACGGTGACGGAGAGCGGCGGCGCGATGGCGGTGCACGCCTACCTGATCGTCTTCCTCAAGTTCGTGCAGAGCGTCATCCCCACCATCGAGTACGACTTCACCCAGAACTTCGCCATGAACTGACCGCCCACCGCCCACCGCCCACCGCCCACCACAACACTTGCCTGCAACTAGCTTGAGTCGAACGGCTCGTATTTTGTAAGGTACACTTTGTTAGTTCAAATGTCATTCAATATAATAATGACGCTTTATGTAAATGTGAATTTTATCAATTTTTAAAATAGAAATTGTGCTTCGTATTGAGTTTTATGAGTACGTCATTATTTTAACAAATTGTTTTAAAAATCACCTGCAATTAATTGATATAAATTAATTCCATTTTTAATAATTTTCAATATTTGTACGAAATTTCATAAGACTTATTACAATTTAGTTAATATGTTTCGTTGTAATATGTAAAAACTGTTGTTTATAAAATTACTAAAGTACATATCGTGTTGTCGAGTCGTGTTTAGGTCGCACAATATTTGAATCCGTAATCTCTGCCTACCCCTCTGGGCTACAGGCGGAGTGCATATCTATTATTTAGTTTTTTAATATTGGATAGGTTAACTTTAAGACGCGTTCAATGCAAATCTCTAGGTTATTTATAATTTTTTACAATGTTAACAATCCCCACGACACTTGAGTACCATATTTTATTTTCACTTTTGTTTCCGTCTGTCTGATATAACTAAAACTTCTGGCCTCTAGCACACACACCTGCTAGGAGTAACAATTAAATCCTTGGGCATTGTATTTAAGTCGAGACTTTCTTTCTTAAAAATTGTTTTAGAAACAATCCATGTTTAATATCGTGACTTCCCACCCATAGACAATTAGTACCCATCATAGTGAAGCTTCTGACGTTTTATAATGAAAAGATTAAACAAAATAACCATAAATTCCGAAGTTCCGAAGAAGGATATCAGTCAATATAAAACAAGCAGTCTCATTTAGGCTTTATATGTCGTAATGATGTCGCTATATTTTTGTTTTTAGAATATTGATGAATACTAAAATAATGAATAATCAAGTAAAAATCTATTGTATTCTACTTTAAAGTAGACAATAATTTGCCCAATATACTTTATTGATATGTATAAATTATTTCCCAAAATGTACAATTTTAGCACACGAAATTGTCACACTAACGAGTTTTTATTATAGAGAGCAAAAAGAAACACTTCAATGTGAAAATCAATGACTATATTGGCAATGATATGTTATTCTATTCTACTGCGTAAGAAATAATTATATTTTTGTCTCTTTTTAACGTGAACAAATTGTACCGAATAGAAAGGGACAAAGTCTGTTGCACGCCGCCGCGCCCCGCCCCCCGCTGCCGCATGACGCGCGTCACTTCGTTTGTTGGCGCGAAAGTTTCGAGAAGCTGAAGTCTTGTATATGTTTCGTGTCATGTTTATTATTTAAGTTTTATATTTATGATTATAAAGTTATTTTTTTAAGTATTAAGTAATTTTTTTTTTATTTAAATGTAAAAATGGGATCGGGGCTTACCTTTAGGGATTGAGAAACGGTCTGCGAGTTCAGGCTTGAACCGATCTCCAAGTTTCTCCCTGTTTTCTTCCTTAGGGAAAAAAAAACATTAGATGCGTATAAACTAGTGCGGTGTTGTGCCAAGTGCACTCGCCTCACGCCGACTCCAAACAACCCTTAATCCTAACGAGAGCGGGAGTTCTGTTGTATATTGTCCTCCGTAGGGCTGCGAGGAAGAACACCTCTTTAAAAAAATACCTCAATCCTAAGGTCTTGCGTGCTGATAGTACGAATGGCTGGACCGCACCCTAGAAAAAAGGAAATCTGAACGTAGAGACTAAAAACAACTACCCCAGGGTGGTCCCGGCAATGCTGGGAAATCCGCCCCCGTCTCTACGTCGATGCCATTGCGTCAACCGCGGGTCCATCAAGGGACCAATCAACCATGTCTGGGAAACAAAAGAACCCAGTACGTGGTAGGCGCGGGCGATTCGTTCGTCTTTCCACGGCGGGCAGTCGGGTTAGCGAGAGCAGAGGGTGAGACTTCTCAACTCTTTTTTTCGACTCTCAACTTTGCACCTTGCACAAGGGTAGAAAAACTTACAAAAAAATTACTGTACTTCGTGAAAATCTATGCAAAAAAGCCGGTCCAAAAAGGGTTGTTCACCATCTCAGAAGATTCCTGCTTCATTGAAGACGTCAAGTGAAGGACTTGGATTGATGGAACGCATTAGGGCGCTATTAGAATACAAACTTGCTAACTTTGAGTCAAAGCTGTTCCCTGATAGGGCTCTTCGGTCACCTTTAGGAACAAAGACTAGTGGACCATCGTAGGAAACAAGGACACTGCCGCAACAGGGGCAAATCGAGGTCAAAGAAAGTTTCGTTGTACCCCCAAGTGGAATTCAGCCTCTGGCCAATTTGACCCAACCACAAGGGGTACCGTGGGTGGTAGAAACTTGAGCGTCAGTGACTAGAAGGTCAAGGCTACCACCGAGCAGACGCCTGATCTGGGGCCAATGTCTGCATCTGGTGCTAAGAAACGGAGGAGGAAGATAAAAATATGGGTTCCAACTTCAGCAGCCGTAACAGTCATTATCCCAAAAGGCTCCTGTTAGCGACGTAAAATAATTTGTGTAAGCGACGTAAGATAATCTGCATATTATATATTGTTAATGATGTAAAATAATCTTTGGAATCTATTTAAGTTAAGTTCTCACGGCCCAGGCACCTGTATCGTGGGAATGTTTACGACAGGGCCATAAAAGGGTCGGCGCTCTCAAACATTTTATAACCCTCTTCGGGAACAATGCGCATAATGTACGGAGCGCCGGCGCCTTCGAGACCGGGTTTTATGGCGTTTAATTGTCGACTGCAAGTACGGTCATTGTGCCATTCTTTAGGAAATTACACCTTTTTTTGTGATAAGTTTTATGTTTAAGTTTTACTTTTATATAATGTCTTATTCTTGAATAAAATAAAATGATAAAAATGAAGGGCGCCGGAGCAAGCGAGACACCCAGAGCAGCGGGGAGCGCGGCGCGGGTGCGAGCGAGATCCCGCGCAGAAAGAGACGGTACGGCTCAAATTAGAATAAAAAGGGCGGCAAACTGTGGCAAAATCGAAGTCAAGTCGGAGCCACAGCAAGAGAATTGTCGAGTCTGGAAGATCTGTTAAATTTGTATTAAAGTCAGTTTTTGTTTGTGGTAAATTTGTAAAAGTTCAGTAAAGTGTAATTTAGAGTCAGATCGAGCATTGTTTACCCGCCAGCTAAGAAGAAAGTGTTACAGTCCACTACCGCGTAGAGACTAGAGATTCTTTTTAGAACCGTCGTCGAAAACAGCGTCCGTCGTCTACAGCTCTTCTCATACTTATGCCAAGGTGATGGAGATTGCCAAAAATAAAATTCGTATGGCAGATATCGGGGTTGATACACTCGGACAAAAACGGGTTATAACCGGTGGTCTTCTGCTAGAGATCAGTGGCCCAGAATACAACCAAAAGGCAGACAAATTGGCAACAAAGATTCGGGAGGCTCTATTAGACTTGGGCGTTAAGATCAGCCGTGGACGGCTGATCAAAATCAATCATGGATCAAAACCGCGGATATACAATTGAAGGACCTCGACGACGCTCAGTCCATAAGAAGTCGCGGAAGCAGTAGCGGAGGCGGGAGGATGCTCAGTAACATAGTCATAATGTAGTTGTTTGTGTATATAAAATAAAACAGATAACGCATAAGACAAAGGGACTTTTTTTTTCTTCTTGCCCTTTTCCCTCTGCATGAGGGGTCGGCACCGTACGACCGTAGTCCATACTGTAATAGGTTTCGACAAATTTATTATTGGGCGGGCGCCTGCCTGACGCCAACCCTCCTCGAGCCATCTCAAACCAAGTTTAAAACTTGGTTCACGACAGTAATCGAATGGCGTTCGACGTGCGACAGTTGTGAAATGCACGTCGCTATAAACGAGTGCTAACTTAATTGAAGTTGTGTGATTACGAATAGACAAGTTTTGAAAGAAAGTCTAGTGTTTCATTTCAAGACGATAACGGATCATACGCCTACAAGAAAGTGCTTCCTGACTCTATATATTAACCTGCCAGTTACCTGTCTAAAGGTCAATTAATTAAATAAACACGACAAATTCTCTAATATTTATTGATATCACATTCATTATGTACAAATTACATTTTCATAATAAAATATATCAGTAGATACTAAGCGGCACGCGCGCGCGGCCCGCGGCGGTCACCGAACGTATTATACAAAATAATACAAACGTACAATAAAACAGTAGTTTGCTAAAATAAAAATAAAACCACCTAACCTAAGTTTCATTGATTCCCTTCAGACTAACGCTTGCATTTATAATATGTATACATACGGTTGAAAACATTTAATTATCTATTATGTAACCCACAAATATGTAATAAAATTAATTAATCATTTTAATTAAATAATAAAACATTTTAGATAAATATTAACACAGCTTTTCCCCTTGAACAAGAATGTGACATATCTAACGTTGACCAGCATCTATTTCAATCTATCGCAAGGAATACTTAAGTCCTAAATATAAATTAATAACTTCTGTTCATTCTAAACGTCGGAATATATCGAAATAGGCCCTCCCTCGTACGAACTGTTTTTAATTCTATATAATTGTGACATACAAAATGAACTAGCTCGCTGAGCTGTCTCTGCTCACCCATTTCACTAATATACAACGAGGATACACGAGGATACACTTTGTAGGGACAGAGTTACAAAAACTCTTGTACAAGACGGCACAGTAGGAAGTTATGGAAGAAAGTATGCAAAGGAGGGTAGGTGAACTTTTTAATTAAATATGATATTTCGTACATACTAATCTTATAATATTTAATTTACTGCCCAAACATTACCTATTACAAATAAACATAGTCTTTTTATGTAAAATTCGGTGAAAATTAAAATTATAACTTAACCATAATTAATGTACTTCTATTAAGGATAACTTCGAGTCACACAAGGCACGGTCGACGTTAAATAACTTCGCGTGTTTATTTTCCATATCAATACGTATGACTAATGCAATTATCCATTTTAACCTTTGCTACCAATATAAATAACGTGAGATCTCGTGTATGACGCTTTTATTCCACTTATTGTCCATAAGACATTTGTTTAGACTTTGGATGCGAGCTCGCTCGCTTCTGTTTACCCCAGATTCACAAGCAAACCCCGTTCTATACGGAGCAGAGGTGAACCTTTTCGTTTACGAGCTCAAATTATTTCGTCTTTAGTGATATCTCTCAACAGGCACTCGATTATGTCTCGTGCGTCGAAAAAGTTAGTTAAAATCGACAGGTTAGTTAGGCTTTTATTATTGAGATGTTATTTCTCTGTTGAACTTTTTCCGGTGCCTTCGCTGTGTATTTAAGCAAAAAAACTATAAGCTTTGAGAGTTCTTAACTGTGGACGGTGACAAGCCGGTAGTTTGTTCCTCACGATCGGGACGTTTGATAACCATTCGTCAAAGAGACAACGCATTTCTCCAACTATGCCGCGTATCAAATCGAAAGCCTCGAAGTGTAAGTTAGCTGCCAATTATTAAGTTATTATAAATTATTCAAGTAATAACTTTAACATTTTACTAGTTGATATTGGTTTAACGTAATTTATAAGGAATATTCAGTCATAACGATACGACAACGACGTTTTTAATTCTTTTTATATAGATAATATATTTTTAGTGTTGTACAATCCTGCTACGATATCACGTGTCCTAAAACACCAACGTCTTAATCAATGGCAGCAAGTCCCTGTAGGGATCCTCCACAGGCATCGCCACTCTTCATTCATTCGTTCGTTCGTTCCATACAAACAAACAAACAAGCTTTAATCTTGTCATATTCGTTCACTTCTAGCACACTTCGTATGGAATGAAGAATATAACTAACACGTCACTTCCAATATGCAAGGATAATCTTAATATATATATTATTCGTCTGTAACATGTGTTTGTCACTCCTCAATTGAACGCGGTAGGTGGCGCTACCATCGGGTTCCAGTTTTTTTAAAATTTCATGACGATTAACGAAGAAAAGTAAGCTGCGCCCGCAAGCAAGACAACGTCCATGCTGGTCCGCTCCGAACACTAGTGTATTATAAAATATTGAATAAAGTCGACTTCAGTGTTATGAATCAAGCGATTTAAAGCTCAATTAACGATACGGTCGTTGTGTAGATGCTTCAAGGTATGTGAACATGCGGCGACGGTTACGTCTTGTGCGGCAGGAGCGCGACGAGGCGCAGCAGCACGGCGGCCAGCAGCGCGTCCAGCGGGTCGAGCGCGCCGCGCTGCAGCCACTTGGGTATGGTGGTGCGCGCGTGGCTGAAGCCCAGCTTCTGCAGGATGTAGTCCACGCCGTACGGCTCGATCGACTTGCCCGCCCACGACAACAGCCTGCGAACCGGAAACATATAACTATATATTCTACAACCACAGCAAACCACTATTTACTCTTGTCGAAAGTTGCAAATTGCTCGGCACTGTGGTGACGTACCTGACGGTGGGCTCGAGGTGCCACGTGAGGCAGCGGTAGTCGCGGTAGTCCTGCGGCGGCGCGCCGTCCGTCGCCGGGCCGCCGCTGGCGCTGCCGCCGGCGCGGCTGCCGCCCGGCATCTGTGCAACGCAACGCTAAAACCCTCTAAGCTGCTTCTAGTTTTTATATAATACAAACTATGGTGACATACTAAAGAATGGCGATAAAAGGAGTACTCGTAACCGACGAGCTTGTATGCGTAGACGTATGGATGTAGAATGTGTGTGCCAAATGGAAATCCGTAATCTCTACCCACCTCTCTGGGTTACGGGCGTGAGCGCATTTTTATTTTATTTACAAACAGTGGTAAACGAGCAGCAGATCATTCGATGTTAATTCAACACCACTGTTCATGAAATTGCACAAAAAAGAAGTGCCAACATTAGAGCAAAGAATCATTTTACTTGAATTTTTAAGAACCGTATCGGTTTAGAAATCCCACTAACAATAGTTGATTCCACTAGTAGTTCCACTAGGTGCGAAAGGAACTTGCGTAACAAGCTCACAGTGGTGGGAATACCAAACAATCGAACTTACTATACGGTCCTTCTCCTTGATGTACGAGGAGATGAGGTCGTGCAGGAAGAGGAACGCCTCCGCGTCCACCGACACGAAGATGTGGTCCTCGAACTCCGTGATGATGCTGCACTCCACCACCGGCTTCTCGTCTGCGGAAATGCGATACAAATCAAATTAACAACATGTTTTATTTTGGTTAGAACCCCCGATAGCCAGGTGTATACAAAATTGCATATTTAGTTTAAGAGCTTTTTCTCAAAGTTTTATTTTTTAGTAGGTCCGAGCAAGCGGGTCACCGCTACCCATAGGTATCTGCAACAAGCTAATGAGTTGCAGATGCGTTGCGTACCTTTAATGGCAGAGGGAATAGACAGGAAAAAAGATATTTCCTTTTCCCATTCATACCTTCCCCGTACAATCCTCTTCCTTTCCCATCCTATCCTTATGAGGAAAAAATGGGAAAGGGAAGAGTACACAACTTGGGCCTCCGACACCTCACTCATCAGACAAAACGCAGAAGCGTACTTCTACTTTACGCCTGTCTTCTGTGAGGTCGTGGTATTGCACCGGTCGAGTCGGCCCATTCGTGCAAAAGATATTTTTGTTGCGGGCTCTACCACTGTAGATGGTAAGTTATATATAAAAGTAACAGAATAAAAATTCAATAAAACATTGTTCACCTAGACTGCGATAAGATTGTTGGTTCAAACAAGCTTCAGTTAAAGTGGGATCATACAAAACAATTATATTAAATGAAATACACAAATTAAAAAAATCATTGGTCCTTTGAGCCGAATACTATTTGACTCTCGTTGTGACGGGTGAAAACGTTTCGGACAAGTGAAATTCAGCGTTGTTGTGGATTTGTTGCTTACCGTGCTCCGTGGGCGTGGGTGCGCGCTGCAGATGTCGCGTGCGTAGGTGCAGCTGCAGCGCGGGCAGCGCGAAGATCACCTCGCGCACGTGCCGCTCGCCGGCGCGCGCGCGCTCTCCCCCGGCGCCCGCAGCGCCTGCGGCCCCGGCCGCACTGCCGCCACTGGTACTGCCCCCGGTGTTGTTAGCGCCCGCCTCGCGCTCCAATGACGGGAATTGCTCTATCGCTGAAAATATAATAATTTTTGGATTTTATATTTTCCTTTTATCAGACAAAAGATATCAACTGCTAGACATAGGTCTCCAATGAATCACCCGATCAAGCTCGGTCCTTGTCACTGTCTTGACTAGATCGTCGGTCCATCTTGTGGCTTACCTATGCTGCGTTTCGACACAATTTTCATACTATTTAGAAAAATACAATGGAAATTATTGTACAGCACGATCAATCTGTGTCCGATATATGTGTAACTGACCGTCGATCTCGCTCTCAGCGAACGCGTACAGGAACCACTCGCGCAGCGTCTTGAACTGGGGCGGGAAGAGCAGCGCGCGCGTCATGCGCACCACCGTCGCCACCGACTGGTGCCCGCCGCCACCGGCCGCCGCGCCGCCCGCGCCCGCCGCGCCGCCCGCGCCCGCCGCGCCGGCAGCGCCCGCGCCGCCCAGGCTCGCCGTCAGACTCTGCACCGCCTGAACCTCTAGCTCGCCTGCACACAAATTATAATGTAATATTGTCCATCATTTCTAAAGATTTTTTTAACAAATTTGAGATTATGAAAAATAATTATAAAATTGTTTTTTAATTTTTTCATAGATGAATGATTTATGTTATGTGAACGCGAGTTCAAAGAAACAAGAAAATGAATAATATTGTTGCTTTGCTATTTTGTAACTATGTTTAAAATGAAAAATCCAAAACATACATGTAAATCAGATTGCTACGGCGATATAAAGGAATAAAATGATTCACTGCGTACCTTGTTCGTTCTCCATCTGCTGCGCCTCGGTGGCGAAGCTGATGCAGGGGTCCTTGAGGCTGAAGAGCGCCCAGGACTTGGCCTTCATGCTAGTGCCGTGGAAGCAGCCCAACGAGATGTTGGTGCCGTGCAGCTCCATCGTACCACCGAGGACCGTGCCTGAAAGCCAACACATCTACTATAATAATTTAAGGAAAATAGCATCACTAAATATTGTATATCTGGTGCAAAGTCTAGACTAGCTAGAGGACTAAGTCCTCTTCCATCGCTAGGACTAGTATTCATAGCACTTTCTAGATGAACATGTGTCACTTCAATTCGATTTGATGCAGAAGAAGAAGCCGCTACTAGAGATGCTGTACTAAAAGTTGGTTTGGAGCAGTTGCCATTACCGATTCTGTAACAGCTGTTTTAGCAGCTAGAGGTGTGATCATTTTAATATAGATGTTATTTTTTTATAGCACAATGACATGAGATGTGACATCGATAACGTCAGGACACGACGGTACGCACCGTTGGCTGGCAGCGGCGCTGGCAGCGTGGACAGCTGCATGCCGGACACGAGGCGCAGCACCTTCTGCCAGTGCCGGTGGTGGCGCAGCTCCTGTTGCTGCTGTTGCTGATGATGATCGTTCGAGGGGTTCACGTTCGCTGAAGTAGGAAAAAACAAACAAAATAACTCACTCAGCAGTCTCCCCCCACACACTCTCCCCCTTCCCCCAAACGAATTTTAAGGTGTATATATATAACATAAATACACACATACAGTCATGCCAAAAGACTGTCAAAAAGACAATTGGTATTCTGACGATATGGGATACTTACGTTCCCTTTTATCTCTTCTCGCCGTTGCGTAGTTAGGGTGAAGCGAGCTGAACACTCGCTTGCTGGACTTGAACTGCTGAGTGAAGAACTCCTCGAGCTTGAGCTGCATCTTGAGCAGGTCGGGCGTGGTGCTGCGGCTCATCAGGATCTGCAGCTGGTGCCAGCTGAGCGTGCCGTGGATGAGGATGATGGCAGGCCTGCAAAAGTAGTATTATAATTTAGCTCAAGATCTAAAAGCTCTAAAAGTATGATACATTTAGGAAAATACTCATTTAGAGTAATGTATCTCAGAGTACGTATATTAAATTTCATATCCGATAAAAGAAGTAATTTTAAATTTGGTTTGTATGTGCGGGACGCTTGGTGAATGCACACTTGTCATTACAGATAGGTGTATCATTGTCTTATACAGGACACGCTGGTATAGTTGTAGGATACGGGTGTATGTTGTACGCTGACCGTGGCTGAGGGCGGGGCCGGGGCGTGCGGGGGCGGGTGCGTGCGAGCCACTCGTCGCGCAGCGCGGCACGCAGGCGCGACACGCGCGCCAGCAGCGCCGCCGTGCCCATGTACTCCAGGCGCAACTCCAGCGCCGCTAGCTGCACGCCCAGCCCGTGCCCCGGGTTGCAGCCCGGCTCCTCTTCGATGTGCACTAAAACAATACACCACATTATTCATTCGTTTTCCAATCCTAAATACGTCATTTTATCTGTCTATTTAAAAGGTAGGATTCATGTTGTAGAGTTCATAGTACAGGATACTACAGTATCGAGGAGAGTTGTGGTACTTACGATGCGCTCGCAGTGCGGCCAGCGAGATGGCGCCGCCGACTATGCCGGCGCGCGCATCGAGCGCAGAGGCGCCGATCTCGACGCGTACCACCATGTGCCGCCGATGCGTGCTGCCGATGCTCAGCCGCCCCGACGCGCCCAGCGACCGGCTCTGCCAGCTGACGACAGAATTTTTTTTAGCATTTCTTAATTTTTCACATAAGCATTATATAATTTACTATAATCTTATTGAGGCTTTGTAAGGGGGCTGTTTGACATGGCAGGCATTACCAAATAGAATATTTACATAGCACATTCACACATTCTTGCACAGATGTCAGCACAAAATATAACACGATACGTTTAATATACCCAGCACCGACCTGACGTTGCCCATGACGTTGCCCATGTTCATGTGCACGTTGAGCCGCGTGAAGTTGACCGCGAACAGCACCAGCGACTCCCACGCCGCGCCCCCGCCGGCCCCCCCCCCCCCCCCGCCCCCACCCCCCGGCCGGCCGTCGCGCTGCGGAGGAGTCTCGTGGTCTCGGAGTGGGGAAGTCGCGAGGGGTGTCGGTGTGTCGTTGTGTAGGTGTGTCGGTGTGTCCGTGTGTAGGTGTGTAGGTGTGTCCGTGTGTAGGTGTGTCGGTATGT
>DWTW01000771.1:0-14639 GCA_018246275.1 Papilio slateri | reverse complement strand
TATCGATCAGATTAGACACATTCAGAGAGGTGTGCCAGGAGCACGTCAAATGGAAATTCGTACTCTCTGCCTGCCCCCACGAGTAACGGGCTCGATTGTATATTTTATTTATTTTCTAAGCGAGAGAGATGTGTTAAGACCGTATCAAATGTATCTTCTCTGCCTACACCTCTCGGTTACGGGCGTTAATAATTATTTATTCGTTTATTTGTATTATTTTAATTCTACCTATCCTTCAAGCTGTTATAAAATATATCGTACGTATTGACTCGTAGTTTAGGGTCGTACGGATCTCTAAAGGCCTTGTGAAACTCATCAAGTAAGGCAAACAGTAACCCCGACGACAAGGCTTCGCTAGGCGGATATCCGGTTACATAGGGCGGGGTTTGGGGCGGATTCGATCGGTGGGTGTTATCCGGCATCGTATTTTACGAATGAAATAATTCTACTAACCTACGTACCTACGGTACCTACAAATAAATTGAGTTTTCTATACTAATATTAGAGAAAAAAATGATTGTTTGTTTGTTCTATAGAAACCCAGTAGCCTTGGCTATATTTTATTTTTTTCATTTGTCCATCTATCGGAGCGATGACGGGTCGGATTGCTAGTTTAAGATGACTTTTAAATAAAAAAAGAAAGATTTTATGGTATTAAACTAAACTTTATTAAAATAAGTTATTCGACTGTATCTGCTGTATGTTTAGACGAATATTTTGGATAACTGGTTAAATAAAATAAAGAAATAAGGATTTGGATAAATTGTGTAAAACTAGTAACTATGTGAATGTCGGTGCCTTAATATAATCAGTAAAATGCTGGGGCAGACAATTAAATTTACGTTTGATGATCATGAACGAAATCGGAGGTGTCTACTAGTGAGCAATGCTTATGTCACCGTTAGATTGAGAACTTGTCATGGTCTAGATGTTGCCCGCGGCTTTGCACGCATTTGTTTCTTATTTTTCTGGGTGGAAACTTTTGTAATTTGACTCCCATATATCGAATTATGTCACACAGCTTGTTGTAACATTACCATGGCAACAGATATTGGAAATCATGCTTTCACGTCTTTTCCTATCCCTCGGGAACAGTTGACGATTTGTAAAAAATTTAAAACGATTTATATACTGACGATGTTTACAATGTGACGGTGTGTTATATAAATAGGGTATATTTAGTTCAAACAAACCTTAAATAGGTTCCCATTTCCATTAGATTACATGTAAAACGTTGTGTATTGAGAGCCAGCACCCGGAGCTGCTGTGCGATGGTCAGGCTCGAGCGACAGTACCTTTACAGAATACAAGCAGTAAGCAAAGCTTTTACTTCTGATAAGTGCCATAAGGTTCCATTTCTTGCTTTCTTTTTCTTTTCTACTCCCCTCCATTTCCCAACACAAACTTGCCTGTTCTATAACTGTTTTAATTGTTACTGAGGCGAAATAATATTAGATAATCGGCTGGTACGTTTGCTCATTTCTACCACTAAGACCATTATCTACCAACGTTCCAATTATTGGTGAATAATACCATTATAGATCTGCATATAATTACTGTTAAAACCCTTAGGGTTGGGTAACAATCTACTGGCAGCCCTAAGTCCATTATCTCACCCTACCCTCACACAAATTACTTATTGTAACTGATACTGTCGGACCATTAGAGGGATGGTTTTCACATTTCATTAAGAGTGCGCGCGGTAATTTTTGAATATGGGATTAAAGATGATATTTATATATTTGGTAAATATAAAAATAAACTCTCAGATCTATTTAATGTAATTAGGATATACAGAAGTAACAAAATCTAACAATGGCATAGCCTGCAACTACAATGGGCCGGCTCGACCGGTGAAATACCAGGACCTCATAGAAGACAGGCGTGAAGTAGAAATATTCTTACTCTATTCGTCTGATGAGTGAGGTTTCGGAGGCCTAATCCTAGTCCTTTTCTTCTTACCAGCCTTTTATAATAAGGAAAGGATGGTAAGGGGCAGAAGACTTGACAAGGGAGGGGATGGATAGGATCAATCCTATTATAAAATTATATTATTAAAATATTCAAATATTTTAAAGGACCGCAGAGACAAACTTCTACATTAAATTATTATAAAAAAAATGCAGTGAAATGAATAAAGGGAGAAAATATTTTATTTATTTTATAGCTATAAAAAATAATCATATATATTGTTTTGCATATTTGTGGTAAATTAAAAAGCAATCGCGGTCCGCACAAATATAAGCCTCCGTCTGCGGGCCGCGCTTTGAACAGCTCTGGTCTCTATACATACTAACTGATGAATTTCATGAAAATTAGGGAAACATTTATTATTTCTTTCGAACGAGTTCGAGTCAACAACACAATTGACATAAAGCTAAAATTAGAAGGTTCGATTTCTGATGATCTGTACTTTATATTGGAGACCTGGTTTAGTTTTGACATGACTCATTGAAGTAGTACTTATGCAATTAAATATTTTTGTAACGGTGACGATGTGTTTTGTTGACAAGTGAACGCCATTTTAATCAGAGAACTGGACTTAGAACTTACAATGAGATAAATAGCATATTTTATTACGACGAAAGTAGTAACCCGTCCCAGCTTCGGTCGGTTAGATAGACAAAATATGGCCCAAGTTACTCGCTGATATCGCAACAAACCCACAATCAAATCTTTTCTCTATATAGAATAATTAATATGGATGGGCAAGCCGTTTCTATATACATTTTACTGTTGCATTTGTTTCTTCAATTCAATTTCAAGCTAGCCTAAAAGTTTTTTTGTTATTTGACATGTCCATGGAGGTCGGAAAATTACCATTTACGGTTAAAAATCTACGTTATCTGTGCACATATAACGAGAGGTACTTTAAACAGACTATGTACCGGCAAGGTATCACATGTCGCTCAGATATCAGGTGACACGAGTGCAAAATCAACGGTTGTTTCGCACACACCACTCGCCGCCGCTCCGACGGACGTTCGCACGATAACAAATTCCTGCGGCGTCTACCTACATTCTAACTGTAAGATCTCACAGAACATCTTTATTAGTCTTCTATACGAATAAAACTGACGTTGGTTAGTGTAAACTATGTGAATTGGTCCTTGAATCATCGTCTGGATAAGTATCATGACCTTATATACTTCTTTCACCTTTCTTTTTCTTACAAAACTCTTTCTTTTTTCCGTTCCATCGTGACGACCTGTAGCCTAAACGGCTTGAACGATTTTGAAGAGTTATGGTAAGAGAGATGATAATTATGGTTGAAAGGTGAGTCTATTGTGAGGTGTCATTAGATTCGTATTCTTTCCCGGAGCGTCATAGGGCATAAGACCTCACCAAAAATCCATGTAGTGGAAGTAAAATGTAAGAAATCATAAAGTCAATTGTATTTTTTATCTAACGATTACTTGTTCTTGAATTAGAAGCATCTATGGTTCGTCTGATGACACGTCTACCTCGTTTTTTCTTTATTGATTCCTCTTCTCTTGAATATAAGGCCATGTTTACACCAAACTGATTGTCAGCCGCCGACTATGAGCAGGCTCATTGTAAGCCCCAGTATGAACATGAAATCACACTGCAACTTCCGTTCACACTATGCTAGCAATACTCCCTAACCACTAATATGAACAAAAGAGTTGGCTTATTGCGTTTACACTGAACGTGTACGCTGAACAGTACGTACGTCCTTTCATTACGAATCAAATTCGAATAAATAAGTTCGGCAGTGCTGGGATCTAATCCGTTTGATTTGAAAACGTCCTAAAAAAGGCTGGCAACGCATCCGTAACTCTTTGATTGTTACAGATGTTTATGGGTAGAGTTAGATAACGAAAATTCTTGTTCGTCATCTGTCAATAAAAAAATATATTTTTTAATTTGTTTATGCATTATTAAACACACTTATTAAATTAAAAATCTCATGAAACAAAACTGTTGGGAAGTTTGTTTAGAGGAGCCGTTCAGACTTTCAACTGGGTTGTTTGTTTAGGTCATATAAAAAAATAAAACCGGATGTCTTGCGAGGCACATGTTCGTCTCCCTTGCAAATATTATTTGTGGTGTTTGCGACCACCCCGGGCTAAAGCGTTACTTAACGATGATGGGAAAAGGCATTTGTAGAATAATAAGCTAGACTGAAGACTGGATTTATTTAAACGCTATTTTGGGCTATTATTTACTTTAAGAGTTCTGTTTTTTTAGTCCTAATATTACGTCTTGTTAATCAATTGACAGAAAGAAAGAAATATTGTATTGCCATAAAAAAGAAAAACTTATAAACTACTACAGTAAACAAAATAAACAGTAAAATGTGGCAAAAGGTAACCAGCTCAGCTTATAAAGGAATGACCCAAGTCTTCCCTGCGCCAGTTTTCAGCTGGTCCCTTTGCACTCACACAAATAACACTATATGGAAGGGTAATAAAATCTTACAAATTACCAGCAATCATTACAGGCTCTAAAGGAAGCTAAATAACAATTTAAAAGAAAAATAACTAACAAAATAAAAAAAATATATGGTATAATTTTTTTTTGATTTTGATTGATAATGTTAATTTAATTGCATAACAAACTGCTTTTCTAAGGACTTTTGTATTATGTTTTGGAATAATCATTTTATTATATACGGTGTTTCTTGGGAGATATACCGCGGCGTTTTTTCTCCATCCTAATTTCTCAAAAAGTCTCATTTATCGTCATATTTCATACCTAAACCTTCCTCATTAATCACTCCATCTGTTGGCCAATCCATATGTAAATCCGTTCAGTAATTAATGAGTTTATCGCATGCAAATATACAGACGCGGCGAGGGGGCTATGTTTGAAATATGTATAAGATAGATGAACCTGGCTTGCGCGCAATGCCACGACAATGTTGTCACAAAACGAGTTTGTTTTTACAATGTCTATGAAATTGCTTTTGGATACACAATGTTTTTAAATTTCCCCACTTGAAACACAAAACTTTTTTCTCCGTAGGTCCTCCAACAAGCCGGTAACATCGAGAGACTAGGCCGATTCTTATGGTCGCTGCCGGCATGCGAGCGACTGCACGCGCACGAGTCGGTACTGAAGGCTAAGGCCATGGTCGCCTTCCACAGAGGCAACTTCAAGGAGCTCTACAGACTTTTAGAGTCGCATACCTTCAGTCCGCATAACCACACGAAGCTGCAGAATTTATGGTTGAAAGGTGAGTCTGTTGTGAGTAATTATAGAATGGACGATTACGTACAAAATGGACCATATCCCTTTTAAAATTCTGGACTCTAGATGTACTTCAATTGAGGCCAAAACAATAGCTAGGCTCCGCAGCAGGGATATATGTTGCAAGGATGTGCCGACTCGATCGGTGAAATATCACGACCTCACAGAATTCAAGCGTGAATGCATTTTGTGCATTTATATTATTTCCTTAGTATTATATATTCCCGTGGAGGGTCGGCGTCAGGCCGGCCGTTAAAACTTCTACGTCTAACTCATACTGTGCCGACCCCACATAAGTGGGTAAAGGGCAGAAGATATACATATTTCCTTTAAGTATATTATATTGTATATTTCCTTTCGCATTCACATCTCTATAAACACAAAAGTTAGTCTTTTCCCCGTCATGCGATGATTGTTTAAATAAAAAAAAACAATCATAGTAAATCATTGAACATTTTCTAGGAAACAGGGTAATACGAGACTGTCGGTGAGTGCATTGTCCTCCGAGTAGATGATCTACTAGATTCCAAATCAATATTTGTTTAAAACAAACAAAAAAACTCTAAGCCCGTGTTTTTTTAAACAAATCATATTGATTTTCAAATGTTCATATGTATTTTTAAACTGTCGAACAATCAAGATTTGTCCATCTATCCTGATGTTAACCGATTACCACCGGACACCGGAAGACTAGCTGTGCGCCGCGGTTTTACATGCCGTCGTTATGTTACAAAGCCTTCCTTAATAATTTGGCTGTCAAATGTAAAAGTAAATTTTCAATCCCGATTGGTACTTCCTGTGATTAGCGCGTTCAAACAAACAAACAAACTCTTACGCCTTATTGAGTATATTAACTAGCTGTGTGTGCGGTTTTACTCGTCCTCTGTACACATCGCTGGCCTGCATTATTACAAGTACGTCCTTATTGCTTAGCGTTATTTTTGTTTCTTCTCAGCTCCCAAAAGTCTTAGCGTGATGTTAAATAGCCTAAAACTTTTCGTAATAGTCAAGCTGGGGCGTAGGTCGATACGTGTAATATAACGATAAAACATATTGTTATCTCTCAACATCCAACATGTTTTATGTGAATGTTTTGGGCAATGCGGACTTACGGTTGAGGGTATCCGTAACCGACGAGCATGTTCGTGATGTATGGATATTGAAGAAGCGAGAAGTGTGTCAGGATGTGCCAAACAGAAAATGTTAATGCATTTTTACATCTTACAAGAAATAAGCATAAAACAGGAGTATCTATAATATATAAAAGTGAAATTTAATTCGTTCAGCTCACTATATGGAAGCGGAGAGGCTACGAGGCAGGCCGTTAGGCGCCGTCGGCAAGTACAGGGTGCGGCGCAAATTCCCCTTGCCTAGGACGATATGGGACGGCGAGGAGACCTCTTATTGTTTTAAGGTAACACATATTTATTCTTTAACTAAGACATAGGCACAATAGAAACTCTGAACTAAAAGTACGTTGAGTTGATGGATGTTCAACTTAGGTTTATATGCTGGCTAAGACCCCCTACGCACTGAGCGTGCCGCGTACTCAAAGCTATGTATAAAAGAACTAGATTTTTATGCTCACTACGGTGGGGGTGAATGCGGTAGCGTTCCGACAGCTGCGGATGCTTGTGGCTTTACCACGGCTGTCCGCGCGATTGCTGTGCGGATGCGGTCCTTACACAGCGAGCCGTCGCCGCCATCCGCGTGTCTTTAACCGCGACAAGCCGCTCTCCGCGTCCGCATCCGCTTAGTGCGTAAGGGCCTTAAAACAGTGTCGACGATAAAATAACTGTCTCACTGTGAGAACATCGCACTGCACGTACAGTTGTCTAGGGAATTATATTTCTTATTTTTTTTTAATGAAAAGGAAATATTTTTAAAGGTCCTTTTTTAATTTCATTAGTATTGGTACCTCCTCAAAATCGAAAAGGAATTGTATAGTGATTCAGATAGTGGTAACTGCTTAACGACAACTCGCACGAATGTGGTAAGAAAGCACCGAAGTTCCGTAATATATTGCAACCTCGCCGTCTTGTCCAAGTTACATTGTGAAATGGGTTTTTCTTTGTTAATTTTTTAAATAAATCGATTTTAAATAGGTACTTAAAATCCAAATTATGTCGTACATAGCCCAAAATGTACCTAAATGTAACTTAATAGTAATAATAAAATATTTAAAAATATTTTTATTAGGAAAAATCTCGATCGGTTCTACGAGATTGGTACCTCCACAATCCGTACCCGTCGCCGAAGGAGAAAAGAGAGTTGGCAGAGACTACTGGACTGACCACAGTACAGGTGACTTTAATTAATGAATTAAGTAATTAATATTAATGGTGGTGTTTGTTCCTTAGTTACTACTTTAACTCATCTACTATTAATACGACATCTTGTTTAACTACAGCTTGTGCTAGGAATGAATTGCGTCCCGGGTGTTATTAGAAAAATCCTAGTTGCGTCCCGCGGTTTGAATTTTACCTGATGTTTGCATCCAGCTATGGTCGTGTTCCCATTCCGTAAGGTGCGGGAAAAATTAATATCAATTGTGAAAGAGGCAATAGAGTGGTGAGAGAGGGTAAAGTTAGGTTTTTAAAATAATTAAATAAATTAAACAAAAGTTGGGTTAGTTTAGGTTTTTTTTAAATAATAGAATGTTATGTTAGTTCTTCTTGAAGATAATGTAGTTAGTATTTGGTAACGGGGATACTATTGATGGAATTAGTAGGGATCCGAATGACCGCGGGACGCAACTTGAATATTTAAAGGTTACATTTCAGGCAGCGGACGGAACTCGGGTGTGTCACCCCACTCATCAGAAGAAATGCAGAAGTATTATATAAAATTTCACGTCTGTCTTCTGTGAGATCGATATTTTATCGGTTGAGCCATCCCATTCGTGCAACAGATGTGGCGGGCTCTAAAATTGATCATCTTACGGGCTTAAATAATATGAAACTGCCTCTGCTTTTTTTTAAATCTGTGGTGTTAAAATAGATCTGAACCGTATCCTGGAATCATTGTTTTCCTTGTAATTTGTTTCAGGTGTCAAATTGGTTCAAAAACAGACGACAGAGAGACAGACAGGCTGAGCACAAAGATAGGTGAGTTCAACATCGTCTCAAATATATATTAAAAGATATATTCTTATCTGAACTCATCTATAAAACATTTATATTTTTTTTTTTATATCTTGGCCTTTTCAATTGGCTAGTATATGATACACAGGAGACAAACACACACTTTTTTATATTGAGAAAGATGTAAAATAAACATTAAAACCTTTTTTACTAAACTAAGAATTTCTAAATTTGCGATTGGCTCTATCAAAGTTTAAATTTAAAATTTATAGTTCACTTGAAATTCATTTTATGTCACACCCATATTTGTATTCTTGGCTGGAAATCGCTAAAAAAAACTACGAAATTAAAGATGCTTTGTAATTTAAAAAGAAATTAGGATATTGTACTTCTTAGAGAAGTAAAATTTATTTAACAACACAATGAGATCGATTGGACTAATACAATTTTTAACATGTCGTGACTCATGCCCGAATTGCAAAAGACAACAAACAACAGATGATTCATTTAAAGGTTATTTAAAGGTCAAACATTTAATGCTAACAAGACATACCACAACATTCACGTCTCTTCATCAAAAACAGGCAGAGAATTTTTGTACAATATTAAAGACGCCTCAATATGATTTTTTTAAAAAGGACAAAAAATCAATACATTCTAAAAATTAAATACAGCATGTAATTCCAACATGTGAATAGACAAAAGAATTGAGCAATAGTTCAACAGTAACCCAAACTATATAGAATAACAGTGGTGGAGCCCGCAACAACATCTGTTGCACGAATGGGTGCGCTCGAAATATGAAATACCACGACCTTACAGAAGACAGTCGTGAAGTAGAAGTATGCTTCTGCGTTTCGTATGATGAGTGGTGCCGGAGGCCCAATTTCACTCTTCTTCCCCTTCCCGTCATCTCAGTTTTTTTCATAGAGAAGGAGAGAGATCACATGTTTTGATGATGTCAGCAGTGTGAACTCACGGTAACGTTTGGACGATGGAACGTAGCAACATCAAACATGTTTTGAACTAGTTCCTAAAACACTATCTACGTAATAAGTCAGCTGGAATCAACAGATTGTTTATCAAGACCACACCTTATGATTGACATTGGGATGCGTGCGTTTGATTCTCGATTAAATAATAGGTAGCGATCAAATAAATAAATATTTAATAAGTTCAATTTCTTTATTATTTTTTTATTAATACTTTTTCTTTTTGCGAACGTGTTTATAGGCGATAGGTCCTTTTTATGCACTAATTGACATATTAAAGTGAAGATAAAGTTTATTGTAACTTTATTTATAATACATAAATAAATAAAAAAATATCATACTAGCAGACCCGTGTGGAGTTTCGCAGTCGATAGATCTCGAATCCGGATTAGATATCCATCGAAATATCGACGCATGCTTTAAAGGATCTATTCTTAGATGATTTTAAATTTCAAATTTAAAGACAAGTGGTACATTTTTAGACCGTGGGTCTATCTTTCATTCGTCATTAGCCGATAAGCTTTAAAATGAGGGGTAAATCATGAAATTTGATAAAGGAATAAGGTAGATCTCCCGGACCGGCAGAAAAAACAGGCTAGAGACACAATATTGTGTTAGATTTAGGTTGTAGGTTTTGTTACAAAAAAAAGGTTCTTTCCAAGGTGCCAGGAGTGCATAAACCAACCGGAGTTTAGTCAAAAATCAGTAAGACTTCGCTGCACATGCCTTTTTTTTCAAACTTCCGCACCAAAGCACAATGGAAGAGGGTCCTCCAAATAGGATTAGACCCTTAGATCTATTCAGATAAATCATTCCATAATATGGCTTCTTTTAATTATTTCCCCTTTATCCCCATTTGCTCCGATGATGTATTCAAACAAATAAAATTAAACCTTCATAGTCCCATAACTAATTGGAGTCGGCAGACGAAGAAATTAGTTATTTTATCGAGGCCTTAGTGACACTAAAGCCTCGATGTGCGTAAGCTTTTTAAGCAAAAACAAATTATGAATGCATTTCCA
Source organism: Papilio slateri (assembly GCA_018246275.1). Classification (NCBI taxonomy): domain Eukaryota; kingdom Metazoa; phylum Arthropoda; class Insecta; order Lepidoptera; family Papilionidae; genus Papilio; species Papilio slateri. The sequence continues at coordinate 4,328 of DWTW01000771.1, read as the reverse complement.
TTTGGCACGGTCGTGGCACACCTCTCCCGCTTTTTCTACAGTCTTACAGTGAGTTCACACCGCCGAAAACATTCACATAAAATAAGTTGTCATCTTAGTTTTTGCATAGAGAAAGAGAGAGACAACAACATGTTTAATGTGATGTTTTGTTGCAGTGTGAACTCACAGCTACATCTACGCATGCCTTTCTTTAGTACGTCAACAATCTGATCGTCTATTTACGTTATAGAAATAACAAACAATGGCAGATATTTATTTTCCCTGTCTATCCCCAACATGTTTAGTTACAGTTGTTATATTAACACGTCCGGAAATTCCTGACAATGCAATCCAGGAAAACATTGTTATTGCTAATACTAACTACAATTGCTCCAGTAACTAGGATAGTCGGTTTAAAAATCTAGACATACTTTTTTTCCTTGTAAATATTACTAGGGACCTTTTGACATGGTTAAAGCAACCATGTCAAAAGAAAGAAAAATCTAGATAAACTGAATTCTTATCCAAAAGTATTATCGCAAAGTCCATTGTTAGACGTCAGCCCAAAGAAATCGTTTAATTTAAAACTTACATAAGGGAAGTTTTATGGAAATGACAATGGGATTAGGTCTTTACGTCCCTAATACTAATTACACGATAATAATTTCATTGATATCATCGTCCTCCATCTTCCATGAATCGCCATGCTTGAATGATCGCAGCCAGCGCACTCGCACCTTGACCAGATCATAGGTCCATCTTGTGGGAGCTCCACCTACGATGCGTAGATCTGTACGTGGCCGCCATTAGAGAAAACAAAAGATCGAATGCCAGCCACCCAAATCATCCATCATCCGTTTGTTATTTTGCGTCCTTCGTCCATAACGTTTTCAATGAAGTTCTCTAGCCAAAGTATCTTCTGACCAAATGTCTTGCTTGATGACTTTTTTGGCTTAATGTACTTGTAGTACGTTTTTAGAACTGTTTTAATTGGTGTTTTCGTCTGCAAACGTGAGTGTATGCTCGTTGAGTGTACGCAAACCGTTGGGGTCAGCACATAAAATGCCAGCCGGCTATAGTTTCAAGCGACGTCGCTCAGTTTATAAATAAACTTGCACACATGCAAGCACACACACACAAGTATAATAAACGGAGTACTCACTAATGTCACTGCGTTTTTATGTTTAAAGTGGATTTTTTTTAAATTTAGGACTGACTTATGTTAGATATCAAACAATTAATCTTTATAAAACTACTTTTCATTGCACATACGAATACAGGCTTATTGGCGGGATATCTCTCAAGTCATAGACTGTCAAACTAGAGAGGGGATGCGAGTATCGATTCCTGGCTCGTTCTAGTGTTGCGCCGCTTCCCCAATCACAGCACCGATTTTCTTCTTAACTGTATTGAGTATTTTTTTTTCATTTTGAATCATTTCTAGACGACATTGATATTATTCAAATTATTTATTCGAAGCTTTTGAAAGAACAGAAAGTGAACTACTGAAATAAAGAACTAAGGATAAGAAAAATACAAAAAGAAACACATGAAATATTCAAAATATAGTATACATAAATCAGTGTAAAAGCACAAAGAAGATCAAACTTTTAAAGTATTGTATATATATATATATATATATACCAGTAAAACTAATATAAGAGTGTTGATGAACGGACAGTTTGTTTTTTAAATTTCACTTTTTTTAGGACATGTTAGTCAAATCTATGTACACCAATGGTGATAGAAACAATGACCGCAGGTATGTTGACTTAAAACTTCTTTAACTTAAAAATTCATATGTTATCTTTATATCAACTAAACGTAGTTTTAGTAAGCAATAATCATCTTTGTTACTACTAGTAGTAGTACAACACTTGTTACTTTATACGAAGAAAGAGAAGAAGCAACCCGTTCCAGCTTCGCTCGGTTACATAAATAAACAAAAAAATATATAGCTAAGGGTGCACGCTGTTTTGATTATGATATTTTTATTGGTGAAAGAATTTTGAAAATCGGTTCCATAGTTTTTGAGTTAATCCAGAACAAACAAATTATCAAATCTTTACTTTTTATAATAATCGTATAGAATAAATAAATACACTATGCCGTATGTATTTTCAGAAAAACAAAAGCGGTGAGTGAAAATAATATTTTATGTGTCTATTTCTGTTACGAAAATGGAGGCGTAGATCAGCTGTAGGCCTAAAATGTACTGACCTACCCATCTTTATCTTGTTACCTTTTTTATTGAAAAAGAAGGTCGCTCAATCGGTTCAATTGAAGTAAAGAGATTCAACCATTTATAAGCATATTTTCCGGCGAGTTACGTACAGTCTGCATGGGAAGGGGTAAGAAAGGAAAGCAAATGGGACAGGGAGTGGATTAGACTATCATTTACGTCTAGTAATTAAGCTCATATGTACTAAAAAACCCTTCTACTCCAGGGAACATGTGTAAAATTGGTGTCAAAATATTACTACATGAGCGATATGTATCTCGTAAATATATTGAAATATTCGGCAAAGCTGGTAATTGCTTCCTCTGACGACTGCAAATCGAGATGGGAGGTATGCTCGCCATCCAATTTGGTACTAAGCAACGTCTCAATCAGTGCCATTACAACGAACGAGACATACATTTCTGTACTGAATTTTCAATTTATACTTATATTGTAAGCAGAAATATTTGGGTTACTGAGTTTTAAAAAAATATACATTTAAATTTCAGTATACAATACTGGCAATACGCTATCAACGTAAGAAAAGTCAGTAAGTACTCTGCAATTAGTACAGTTTCATTTGTATTCTATATTTTGACTGGTCTTTTCAAGCTCAATGACCTAAAGATTTTGTTTGTGCCTTAAGTTACTTCATTTTGTTTCTTGTAAAATGTCTAGTAATAATCATCTATATATAAATACGAGAAGCAAAAACTTTGTACCCCTTTTTTGCGAAAATTGCGCGGACGCAGGAGTATGAAATTTCGCACACTTATAGTTTATATAGAGAAGGAGTGCAGAATGCTAATATTTTTTTAATTATTCATAAAAATACATTAAATCAATAAAAATACATTTCACACACTACCATGTATTTGACACACGCGCATAAATACTTTTATTTATTGTTAAAATCTGTGGTCAAATTGAGAATGGATTAATATTATTTGTCCTGAATATTATTAATTATTGAAAAAAATAGGCAAATTAACGCCTTGGCGAAATCTTTGATTATGGAAGTATAGTCTTTGATCATAGAACCTAAATAATGTTTAAACTTATAACTTAAATTAATTTTGGTTGAATTTCGACCACCGGGATACCGCTAGTTCTTATTAATAGTTCATCTTTTAACATTCGAAAAATAAATTAATATGAAAGAGATTCTGAAGCACATTACGTTTAACAAATATATGCCTATATAGGCACATTTGTTAAACGCGGCCTAAATAACCGTAGCTTGGTTATCTACACTCTATTTCTGTGCGAAAAAAAAACATCGGTTCATATATGTATGTAGTTTTAGCACGCGAAAAGACAAAATTGCCACTAAGATTTTTTTTTAATTTTCGTTGAATCTTGAGTCATTATTATTTTAAAATGGTCCCAGATAGACCACATTTTTTGTATAATGAAGTACGATAATTTCTTATACAAAATGTCCATTGCATATAAGAAGTTATCAAACTATTAATGCATAACATGCCACAAGTAAAACTATGCACCGCAATACCTCGCGCTTGGATTCACCTGCAGTCAACACATTTGTCTGGCAAAATGCCACCATTATACCGCGATGCCATGCTGCATACAAAAATAGATTGTACAAAGGAAAGTCAAGTCACGTCAACTGAGGATTCGTCCTGTTCGTAATAAGTAAAGTATTATACCTTATCAAAACTAGAGTTATGAATAGAATAACAACAAAATATTCTAGTTAATATTATCCTTAGATTTTTTTGTAGTAAAAGAAAAGCAAAAGTGAAAGAAAAACACGCAAAAGTTTTAATATGTAAAATACTTACCTGTGTATTTGATTATTATTTTGTCATTTTTCTGATGATACAAAAAAAGCTTAAACTAATTAAAAAAAAAACGCGATGTATAAGAAAGAATAAACAATGTGAAAAATACTAAAAAACAAAACATTTATATTCGAAATTTATATAGAAATTACAATTCATTATTTTGTTTAAAGAAAGAAGTATTTTATTGTCACAAAAAAGAAAAACTTATAAACTACTACAGTAAACAAAATAAACAGTAAAATGTGGCAAAAGGTAAGCTGAGCTTATGCAGGAATGACCCGAGCCATCCCTACGCTGGTTTTCAGCTGGCCCCTTTGCAC
>DWTW01000770.1:0-14645 GCA_018246275.1 Papilio slateri | reverse complement strand
CTCCAACCCTCCTCGGGCATATATGAAATATTAGTAGATTATCGAAATAATTTACTAATATATCTTTTAACCACGTTTAAACAAATTTAAAGCTTGGTTGAACATGGTTCACCACAATAGTCGAATGGCGGGATTCGAACCCACAACCATTTGTGCATGTTTCGCGGACCGTACCATTACGATTTCATTAATTAATAAACAAATATTATAGTTTTTGAATCTATTACCCGAGGCGAAAACATTTAGTATTTTAAACAGTGCTAAGTGACGAAATGTCGTTTTTTGATATTTGATTTGTTGGATTTGTATCCGCTCCGAAGGTACAACTTCTAAAGAACAAAAAGAAAAATGTCATATATTTCAAAGTGCTGTAATGAAGGGAATCGATCCGAGTGTACCTAACCCATACAACGATTCATACGAATTACTATAGTGGCGGGTTCAGGATTATCATTTGGGGGGGGAGACTTGACACCATTTCACATGGACGGTAGATTTTAGCAGAGGGGAACTAATGAGCACACATTTTATATAGTCTAATAACTTAGAACCAGGTTGTGTTAGGCTTAAAAAAATATCAAGTTGACTTTTAAATTTGACACGGATGCTTTTTGATCAAGGGAATGGTTTAATTCTAAGGCGGAACGAAGTTTGCCGGGTTCGCTAGTGTATAAAATTCATAACCACAACTCCTTTATAAGTTTTTATCGCTTTTAACATTATTACTTTTCATTATTACTTTAGAAGTCTGTCGTTTGGGCTAAACCGATTGGTATGATGAGATAATGAGCGTAGAAGTTCAAATGGATCCATAGTTATTTTGGTAATTCAAACAATTCGAGAACTAAACTCGGTGTAATAGCGATTTGCTGAAGCTAACCGTGACATTTGACCCGCGTGGGCGGGGTCGCGGGACGTCTGCAACTAATAGAGCCGTTTAAAACATGAGACAGCTAATATGTTCACTAATAAGTATACGTTAAACATGTTTTTGTCTAAATGGAGATATTCATAATGCCAAAGGAACGTGTCATGTTTTTTTTAAATAAGTAAAAAAATATATATTGATTGTACAATATCTCCCATATTGTACAATCAATATATAATTAAAAAAAAAACAATAAACCCGTCTAAATATGTCTATGACAATCCGGGGAAAAATACGAATGGAATACGACGCCTTACTCTTCAAATTTTATAAATTCGTTTAGCTATGAAAGGGACTAGAATTCGAACGGGCGGACATACATATATACAAACATACAAGCAAAAACATGGCCCTTCTACCAGTCAGACAAAACAGGGTATAACATAAACGTTAATGTTAGGCCAACGCCCTTAGTCGACGTATATTAGTTAGTTGACTGTTGTAAATAGATATTAAGAAACCGTTTAGAAGATAAAAGTACAACACCTCAACATATTATATAAAAAGACCAGATGTTGCCCGCGGCTTCGTTCGCATTCGTTTCTTATTTTCCTCGCCGGAAATTTCGCATAATTGTTTGGCATTTATAGGTGAATGTGAAATAGTTTCAAAATTACAACACACAACCAGTAACAAACGGTCAAAAAGAAAATATATATATAATCTTTATCTATGGCTCGGGAAGTTTTCGGGATAAAAGGTATCCTACGTTCTTGTCTGTACCTCTAACAATGTTAGTGCAAAATTTCATTATGATCGGAACTAATCTAACTATACTTTATGCATCAATCAAAACAAAGCGATTTTTTATAACAAAAAAAAAGAAATATATTAAGTCAAAGAAAAAAAACACAGGACAAGATTTAACATTCGCGACGGTGTCGGCACTCGGCACACAAAAGCTATTCCCTCGTAGTCGGGTCGCGGTGTAATGGCGCGGGATAAAACAGTGTCGTCCGTATTTTGTCGTATCGAGTTCACGCCCGCTCTTTTCAAATAAATTACCGTCCAGATTGACCCAGAAAGCTCCCCGCAGCCGCGGCACAATGATCTCCAATGCTTACTAAAGCGTGGACAAATAACACCTTGTTCCTAAACGATTTTAATTATAAAAGAAGTAAGTATTAGAAATATGCTTTTTGTTACGTTTTAATATAATATGTTCAACATTTTTGGAACGAAGTTCCTTATGGGACGATGCGGAGAGGTACCCTAACCGGGAAAAAAGCGTCCGTAATGTAAGATTTTTATTATTTATGTATGTCTTTGTATGATGGATATACAGTGTCTAATGTATAGTCTACGTGATGGCGGGTATTATTATTATATCATTCGATAGATATATATTCATATAAATAGCTGTTTCTTTGTATATTATTATGACATATTTTTTATAAATCATTGTAAATAAAATAAAGTTGATAACTTTGTAAAGTAGTTTTTTTTTATCAATAAAAAAATCATAATAAAAAATGTATACCCGAATAATTATTCGGGTATACATTTTCTTTATACCTCGAATAAAACTTAAAATTGATATTTTTATAATAAGGAACCTCGATCCTATCCGGTGTGCCACGATACCACACGTTTTTTTATTTCTAAATTAAGATAACTTGAAACTAGTAATAAAAACCATGCGTAAAATGAAATTTTGAGATTTTACCCAACTTATGCCATAAAAACGTACTATATTATAAAATTCGTACAAAAATAGGAATAATTAGTAATTAACTGTTTATTAATGTAATGTAATGTAACTGTTAATTAATTGTTTTAAATGGTAAAGTAAAGGTAAAGCTAAGAAGCGAATGGGCCCGCATAGAGTGAGTACGTACGTATTAATTCCACGCCCATGTGTGCCGACGTCCTTACGACGCGGTACACTTGTTTTCCATAAAAATACATGTATATACTGAAGCGGATATTTAACTAAAATATTGACATACAAATCGCACTTAAGCGATATTTAAAACGCGTAGTTAATGCGGTTTGCACTATCATAAAAATTATATTTATTGCCAGACATTGTCTTCCTGGTCGATATGTGATAAATGGATATCTGCAATATTAGGGTGTGATTGTATCAAATAAGGCATATTCCTTTATATTTCAATTTGTTTTTTTACCAATTTGTTGACATAAGTTCTCCTGCTGACCTTTTACATACATTCTTTTAATATGCATATGCACGATGATATGATACACCTTTGTGTCAGTAATAATAATATGTATAATTAGTATTATTAAGTAATATGTAATATATGCAATTATATCTTATCTTAAGATATAACCTAATAAAATTAGATTAATCATATTTTTTCGTACATAACTTTAGAAATAAATATTTGCATGAACGTAATCTGAGTTTGTATCCGGAGTCTCGAATTCTTTTATATTATTTCCTGTGTCATGAACTGTCTGAACTAAAATGGTATATATCTAAAAGTAGATTATATTAAATATATTATAGCTATACAAATCTACTCTAAGAGTCTAATAAATATATAGGGATATATTTTCATTATTATAAAATATATGCAGGGGCATATGTAACAGTTGCAACATTTTTGTTGGTATAACAATATCTCATATCCCTGATGCTTCAAGATTATTTGATAATATCTTTTACGTCACTGCAAAATACCCTCTAAGTGACCTACTTGTATTTCGATAATCTTTATCAGACAAATAAACGAAGATATCAACGCTCCTGTGCATAAGAATCATTCCAATAGCCTCGGACGTGACGGCCCTTGAGCGCGAAACCCAGGCTGGGATCTATTTTCCTCCATATCAAAGGTATGGCAACATTGTTTGATACTCTTAGAGGTAATAATAATCGCGAGTGTCACATTAGAGGACGAAAATGAACCGGAAATATGGAAACGTACCGTCCTTGCAGTGTTTATTTCAAAATAATGATCAGACTTGTGGGATCACTTATTGTCTCTGTGGGACATTTGACCACAGTATGAACGTACGTATTTGTTCGTTTAAATAATAATGTATACCGATAATCTAGACACAAATGCCATCGAATCAACGTGATTTTTTAGTCTTGTAACAAAAAAGGAAAGACATATATGGATATGCATAGAACTTATTCCATATAGTCTCCATTAGGACAAATATAAATAACTAGTTATTTGAATTCTAATTGGAGAGGCAAAAACAGTGTAAAACTGACAGAGATGGAACTGAATAACTGCTTTTCGTGGAGTGAATCAGATCCCAAATCTGACTAAAAAGAGCATTCTAAAACATCGCGTATCAACCTCACACAAACGCAAACATATTTAAAAGCCTCTGCTGGCTATATATAACTTAGGAAAACATTTGCCGGCACCTTAAGCCAAAGCAACAACATTGTGTACCTTTAGGTTATTGTATCGAAAATATAATTAAGATCTGACTCAAAGTTTAAACATGACATTATGGAAGTACAAAACAAAAGTAAATATTGCAATTAGACAATATTCAATGAGACTACATACAAAAGTTGAGTCGTAATACTCAATAGCCGACATCGCATATACTCCAAAGCTAAAGCGTGGTGTAGCCAAAATTACGAGATACAAGATGTTGTGTAAAAGGCAAAAGTACAAGGTTTTGCACTCAGGTTGCCTGATTATTGTGGAAAATGAAGCCGGCTTTACTAAGCAATAAGATTATATTGAAATGAAAGAATGGAAATCAATCACGAACTCAAATGGACAGAGCAGAGCACACGTCTTGAATTTTATTAATGACATTATAGGACAGGCTGTTTTCCTACAGTGTTTTCCAATGCAGATGGTAATAAGACGTGGTATATTTGCATTTAAATTTCATCACAACAATGAAAAAAGAAGTATTTCCCTTGATTCTAATACACGGGTGGATTATTTTTAGTCTTTATTTTTGTCTTCTGTTTCCTTTCCGACTTTTATCTCAAAAGCGGAATAGCACTTTCAAAAAATTGCACTGATTATTCGACGCACTGAATAGGATCTACTGTTTTTACAAAAAACAAGGACTATTTGCGAACACGAAAACTATTTCTTTTTTTATTAGGAATTCTTCTTGGTCGATTATTTGTATAAATAGAAATGAACTCTTAGAATTTGAAACGTGACGGGCCTGAAAAATACCTATTAAAAAAAATTGGGGCATGTAGTTCTAAAAGAGTGGCCAGGGCGAGACAGGTGTTACTCCTAATGTCGTCATAATTACATTCAATGATACCGATCGATGCGCTAAACGCGGTCGAAATTGAATAATTGACTTAGCATTGTGTTATTTGTCGTTTACTACTAACGTATCTAAGTCAAAGGGTCAACTGTCCTTTGGCAATGACTTTGACTTTTTTATTGCAACAGAGTCAATGAAATTAAAACGTTACGGCACAGGCCAGCGGAGGCTATTTTCCGATATATAATTACTGTTAATTAGATAATGCATGATAATCAGCTATATTATCGATCAATCTATTTATTACCCTTCAACGTATTAATTCAAGGTTTTTTCATATCAAAAATCCTGTTCGCATTTCACATACCACAAATAAAACATATGTGACTGATTAAAAATTTCGTAACAACGTAGAACAAAGATAAAAAAAGACAATGGAAGGAATATCGTCACACAGACTTCGTGCATCTTTGTTATAAAAACATGGCGGCGCAGCGGTGTGCGACAAATCGTACTTAAATTCTTTGTTAAGAACATAGGCGTGAGTCATTAGTTTCAAAGTACACTTGGCCCGTGGTAATAATCAATAACAAAGGATATATAGCCAAATACATGCAATATTTGATCTTAATTAATATTAAATTTTCTTCATTTAATTCATTTGCTCTTAAATAAGATACAAGGTGGGTATTTATCTGTAGTAAAATATAATCGTAACGTGATCTTCTTTGTAAGGTGAAGGTATGATTACATGAGTCAATCCCTAATCTCTCTGCCCATCGATCAGATATTAATCAATAACCAACATTACATAATAATGAAATGGGTTTAATTGTTAGAAAGATTACAAACAAATCTTTATAATGTTGGTATATGTAGATAAGGATTTTGTACCAGTTAAGCCTGAAAATGTAAGTAAGTTAGCGGTAGATTTGTAATTTATATAAAATGTTATTATATAAACACGCACTGGTCTTATTCGCAGTTCTTGCAATCGCCGCGCTAAGCAATCTTCTGTTGCAACCATCGGTCTTGTATTGTCTATAGATTACAATAAAATTTGTTTCATATTCTAACCAATTGATAATTCAAAGAGAGTTATTTTTATTAACAAATACATTTTGAATAAAAGCATTGCCGTATTCATACAACGTATTTTGGATGTGAAGGCGGGTTGATTACGAAAAAACAAAACATTTGGGACACTTGCCAACTGAAATAAATGTACTTCATATATTTAGTTACAATACAGAAAAAATAATCTAATTTAATTGAAACAACAATCGTACAATTTTTTTAAATATTAGTAGATTTTCGAAATAATTTATTAATATATCTTTAACTATTCCAACTAAGCTTAAGCTTGTGCTAGGATATGGTTCACGACAATAGTCGAATGGCGGATTCGAACCCGACACATATCGAAACCGATATCCATTAATTATTCTATTCTAACCTAGAATATATATTCCATACCTGTATTCAACATTCATATATATTTTATCTGGAATTATATAATTAATGGATATCTTTATCTGATTTTAAGTGTACCTGGGAAGTCTATGTGTACTTAGACCAAAACTTAAGTAAAAAAATAAACGAATCTACTTCGTGTAGTCCTCGATGGTCGGTCCTCGCACCAGGTGATTGCTGAACGCAATAAGTGACCACTAACTAAGGTTCTGGTTGGTCTCGGAGACGGCGTAGCTGATGTTGGCGTTGCTGTGCAGGCCGAACAGCGCGGGGTCGTCGTTGAGCGGCAACGTGCGGATGTACTTCGTGTAGTCCTCGATGCTTGCTGACGGCGATTGCTATATATGAAAACATGTACATTGTAACATGTTCTATGATGTACAATCCTTAGGAATTTTATAGTATGACTAACGTATGTCAATGTCCTTACGACTAAAATTAAAACTGTAAGCTTACGCTGAGCTTACTCTGCCATGGCTACAAAGACAAATAATCACATCTAATTTCAACGTAACGCAAACCTGCTTGTAAGCGCCGCTCTCGTCGAAGTAGTACCGGTCGCTGAGCACGGCCGTGCTGTAGTAGTCGGCCAGCAGGTACAGCAGGCAACGCCGGTCCCAGTCGTCCGTCACGCGGCCGCCGTAGTTGATGTGGCCCGCGGTGTACGTCAGCATCTAGATCATACGTTAATTTGGGTGATAATCTGAACCTGACGATGCAGATAAAGTGTTTCATGCTTTATGTCCGCTCGCCACGACTCGTAATATCCGACGAAAAAATAAACTCCAATAATTATCATACATTTGTAAATTACGATCTAATAATACATATATTAACAGTTACGTAGAAACAGAAATATATAATACATATATATTTCTGTTTCTACGTTACTGTTACTAACTTGTTGTACGTTTACTTAAGATTATTTACGTGTTCCGCAGCCTAAAAATTAAAAAAAAAACTCTAGTACAGTGTTCGATTAAACACAAACGATAGTTACCAGCGACTTACCCTGAGCGGAACCTCATGGTACTCGGTGAGGAACATGTGCAACTGCGAAATGCAGATGCGCAGGTCGCCGTCGGTGAACTCGTAGGGGATGTTGAAGCCGAGCGGCCCGAACTTGCGCCGCTCCAACACCACGCCGTGGAACAAACACAACGAGAAGAGTAGCCACTGCAACACAAGTATGTAGGTACTGAATCCGATCTTTAGGAGGGGTAGCTAGTGCGAATGTGATAACTTCTAGGAAGATTCTAAAAGAAGAAGAAGAGTTTGGATTTATTACGAATATGAACCTTAAAATTGTGCACTTTGCTGTCACCGGAATTGATGTATTCGATGAAATCTGGGACTTGATTCATGTAGGCTTTCAGTAAGTTTGCTTTGATGCCGCGCGGCGGCTCCACCGTCATCTTATAACCTAAAAGAGAGACGGGTCAAAATAAGTAACTATTTATCAAGTATACTATCATGTTAAATTGTTCATATTGATATCTTTGTATACCGCAATAACAGGAGAAATACATAACAGATGATATATAAGGGTATCATACAATTATATAAACTGTACCATTTTGTAGTAACGCCACAGGGAAGAATGGCGAAGGTGTAGAAGTAAGCCACAGCCGGAAGTCCTTGTGCACCGCCTCAGGCTGGATGTTCTCAACGTTCACCTCCAGAACTGGCATCCACGATGGTGACAAGTGACAATTCTATACCCAACAAGTATAGGTTATAAACTAAACAATTAAAAATTAATAATAGACCACATGCCTCACGTGGCTAATTATGGTAGACTAAGACTACGGCGTAGATGTACCATATAGTGGTAGTAAAAGTATAGGAAGGCATGTTGTAATACCTGGAAGAAAACCCAGTTGCCGAACTCACAGCCAGTCTTCATCATGCTCTCAGCGAGCGGGCCCTGACCCTGGCCCAGCGAGATGCTCTCGAAACGTTTACCCATCTTCATTTTGTCAGCAAATTTTAGGAGATCTATGACAAATCAGACAATTTCAATAAGGGACTTTCATGTTAACTAGCTGTAATATTTTAGGTGAATTCTATCGACTCTTGTCTATCTAAACTATTATAATATTATAAAAAAGAAAGACTTGTTTGTTTGAATTGAATAGGCTCTTAAACTACTGGACCGATTTGAAAAATTATTTCGACATTAAAATCCTACATTATCCCTGATATTATATAATATAGGCGATAGAATATTTTCAAAAAGTTAGGTATCCATATGATCCATTTTGTTAAATACCCGTGCGAAGCCGGGGCGGGCCTCTAGTATATAAATAAAATAGTAGAGGTTACAGCTGTTCACTGCGATATCTATTTATCGAAATCTATAAGGATAGTACGTTGCCGACTGACGTACAGCGTAGAGATGGATGAATCCTTAAGGAAAGTCCCTTTGAAGTAATTATTCCATGAATAGGAAGTGGAGCACCAACTAGAATGGTATACATGACGCTGTAGGTACACACCGGCGGCAGGATCGGTGCCGGTAGATAGGACGAATATGATGGGGGCGAGCGGGTCGGACTCGCCGTACAGCGCGGCCAGGTCCGCCGGCTGCGGCTCCACAAACCTCGCGCCCAGGCTCACCACTACATAGTCCTAAACAACCAGTACGTTTATTAATTAAATAATAGGTCATTTCAATATCATTATTGTATACATTACTTTTATAACTACTAACTATTTTTTTCGATCTTCTTAAAAGTTATAAAAAAAAATAAAAATACGTTTCTAAACTCAGTACCGAAGACACGTCGACGGTTCCCGAGCGCGCGTGACGTCACTATGTTGATGCTACTAACTAGAAAGGTGAGCATAGACTAGAGCATTTACTTGTAACAGAACATCAAACACTTCAAACACGACACTCGATCATTTTGTTACAACCTGTTTGAAAAAACCAACGAAACAACTCTAGTGTATGCACCTTAACATGGAATTTAACATTATGAAGTCACAAACAAATCGTACGACCATGGCGCGTTTGGAGTCACGTGATTCTTTTTCAAATTTTATCACATTAAAATCGTTTATAATTGAAAAAATATTTTTTATTTTTTTTCCACCGACTTTCAAAATTATTTATGATACAGTTTTAAAAATATATAAAAAAAAATCGATTTTTTTTTAACGGTCCAATTTTTGTCCACTCAAGCCAACATTCCAATTATTTATATACAAATTAAAAATCTAGTTAAGCGCTTGTAACCATAATATAATTAGGATACGGACGTTAGGATGTTAAATATAGGTCGTAGATTCGAATCCACCATTCAACTATTGTCGTGAACTATCTCCTAACAAAATCTTGGAGAAGTGAAAAATAATCGCCACAAAGATCTGCCCCTGCCGTACTCATTCAGTGGACACCCAAAACCTTGACCAGATCGTCGGTGGGCATCTTGAAAAAGATTATCAGTAAAAAGCTTGATTACTTTGTCCTAGTAATAGCAATTCTATTTTGGACTTTAATTTGAATACCTGGAAGCCGGGGATGACCTTGTCTGGACGCAGGCACTTGAGCACGAGCAGCTTCTGGAACGCGTCCAGCTGAGTGTCCAGCGGCTTCGGGTACGCCATCCTGCGGTACAATAATATTATGTATTTACTGTCTTAACACAATGATTTATTTGTTGAAATATATGTTAATATTGATTATACATTCTTTAAATTGAGTTTATTTTCTTAAACAACCTTCTCACACTAGTAGGTTTTCGGATACTATGTAAAAAGCTCACTTGTAAATTTGTGCAGGTACGATTGACACACCACGACACATTTTGGACCTTTTGGAACATTTGGAACTTCATGACGATAATGAAGGAGGAAAAATAGGACATCAAAGGAAATACGTTATTTTAAGTAAACCATAACAAATAGATACAAATAGAAATTAAGCAAACGTAAGAGTGTCACACATTTTACATTAAAACAAATTACAAAGTACTATGACAAAATATTTGCAGCAGACATACTTGTGCGGATTCCAAGCCTCGTAGTAACTGCGGAAGAACTTGGTGTGCTCCGGGAAGTCTTTAACAAATTGATTCATGCTGGGCACCGAGGCCAGTTGCTGCATATCGAGCCACATGCGCTCCGAGATCCATTTGGGTTCAGGATTTTCCATTTCCTGAAGAAAATTTGTCAAACCATATTTACCGTCAGCAAAAAAAGAAAAAAAAACAATATGCCAGTTATAATATAATGGCAAAAGGAGGTGACTCAGCTTCGCCGACACGAAATCAAAATTCCGTGTCACGCTGGTTTTCAGTCCAGTCAGTTTTCAGAGGGAGGTCCCTCTAAGTTCTAGTAAATCTCTTCCTCAACTTCTAAGAAGAGAAGATTGAAGTCGTCAAAAATACCTAGCAAAATAAATCTTAAACCAATAAATACCTAAGTAGTTACTGGAAATCGAATCAAAATTTCAATACGCTGATAGTATAGTATAGTATATATATTATAGATAGTAACAACTATTAACTTTCTCGTACTTGTCTTACGTTCTAAAGAGGTATAGAACAAACAGACTTTTGGTTTTAAGCTATCAAATGGTGCCCATTATAATGTGACAAGTAGTAGCCAAGTAAGAATATAGATACTTCTTCAATTTTTCCTCCGATCAATAGGAAATTGTATTCGTTCATCTTGATGATGCCCTTGTCCAGGTTGATCCTAGCGGCGAGCAGGAAGGCGAACAGCAGCTTGTGCCGCTCGAACAGGCTGCGGCACACGTTCTGGTACAGCAGGAACGTGAAGTGCTCGATGATGATCTCCACACGCTCCATTATATCCTCTAAAAATGTATTAGTTTATGTCTTAAATAAACCATACGTTTACGGTCTAACCTTTGGTGTTAGTAATCTAGGTTACATCTACCAATGAGATTCTATTTTACTTGATTCTTTAAAAGGCCATGGATATTTAATCACAATTCAGTTTTTAATTTAATGATGATAACTTTAATTTACAAGATATTTGGACTAAGTTTTTAAACATTTTAGGTTATACTTGAAGGAGTGAAATGATCTCTGGAAGAATGAAGATAAGTAGATATTAGCTGCAGAATTTCTTAACTAAGTGCAATGGGCACGTTGCTCGTAGAACTGATGAATTATACAGGAAAAATGTTTAGGAATACCATTCACGTACCAAGGAGGACCAGTCAAGGACCAATTTTTTCTATAGAATGTGCCAAGCAAGCAAAATGGTCACTTGATATTAAGTGACCGCTGCCAATATGCATGCAATAACAGACTGTTACAGATTAGTTGCCTACCTGTAATGGACAGAGGGAATAGACAGGAAAAAGGATATTTCCTTTCCCTACACATCCCCTCTCCCGTCAAATCCTCCTACCCTTCCCATTATTTCCTTATTAGAAAAGGATAGGAAAAGGAACACAACTGAAATTAGGCATCATATCCAGCACCTCACTCATTAGACGAAACGTAGAATACATGAGCTTTACGCCTGTCTATTGTAAGGTCGTGATATTTCATCCGTCGAGCCGGGCCATTCGTGCAACATATGTTGTTATTGCCGTCTATACCACAGTTAAAACGTAAGGACCTTTGTCACTGGCTGTTGATACTGCTGTTAAATATGATGAAAATAATTAATCTACACTTTATCCTAAGCGACTTGCCAACAATTTCGGTCTCGGCCATGCTGCGTATGAAGAGCTTGACGAACCACTCGAGCGAGTACTGGTACATAGGGTCCACGTTGGCCATCCCTGACAGGCAGAAAAACAGAATCTGCCCCCTATTGGCCACCGGCACGTAGTCCAGCCGAGCCTCATCGATCTCTTTTGATGTACGCTCTATGTCCTCCACTTTAACCTGATAAGAAAAATATCAACCGTGAATAAGGACGGTTTAACTTTCGCATTTCAATTTTTGAAGCATTATATTATTGCGTCTTTATAAACGTCTTATATTTTTCTCTAAAGTTGCACAAGATTTCGTATTATCTGTGCAATTCTTAACAATAGCACATTGATTAGAAATTTTCAATTGATTGTACAAAAAGTACCAACAAGTCTACGTTCTAATTAAGTCTAGTGAGAAATTCAAAATAAAATTACTAACGATAATCTCAGCGCTCTTAATCTTAATTGCCTCCAAAGTCAAGATGAGAGGAAGGTCATCGACAGGCGAGCCCTCGCTGTTGGACAGGCCGTAGAGAATGTCAGACTGCATCTCGGCCAGTTGAACGGCCATCTGAGCTCGCGTCACAATCAGCTGGCCGCGCAGCTCTTCTAAATCTGGTCGCTCCTGGGCCACTACTATGGATAGCAGCTGTTCAGCGAGACCGCTGTAAATCAATCGAAATTAACACTGAACACTGTTAAGAAAGCTGTTAATATAGGTCTTAAATCAATAGATAATTCTGTCTTAGAATAGACATCGATGTAATTGTGGCGTTTTAATATTTCTAGTACGTTTCGGTTGGCGGCTGTGCTAAGTCTTGGTTATTATCTTCTTAAAATATTAGATGTTAATATTGTGTCAGAATTTATATTATATTTTATATCCAATGGTCACTCTTAAGAAGCAATCATAACTTCAACAAATTACGATTACGCCGAGTACTTCGTATAAGTCTATATATGTATCCTTGAATTCTTTACCTTGCTTCGCTTAGTGTGTCAAATATTTAAGGCTTCACCGCTTGCTTTTTCCTTCTTCCTCTAATCTGGCTCTTCATTTTAACCTAAGACCTACATGTCTTACGTCTTCTTTAATTATAAAGTCAACTGACCTTGGCACAAGCGCAAAGTTAACAATCTGCACCTTGACGGAGGTCTCCGGAGTGTACTTAGGGTTCGGAAGTTTGGTCGTTATGTACAGACGGAAGCCCGCGGCGTAAGGGATAAGGGAATCTCCAAGCTTGAGCACCAATTGACCGGCTTGACGGAAGTATTGACGCTGAAATATATTATTACATAATTATGAGTTTAATTTCTTTTAACGTTAACGTCTAACACAATATTTCAGTGTCATCTAAATGAATATGTGACTATGCAAATGACTTGGAAGAGACAATACGATCACCTTTAAGACCGGGTCGAGCGACGGGTCCAGTTCTTGTCCGACGTTCTCCAACAGAAGCGGCTTACCAAACCGCAACGCCGACTCGAAGCTCCTCAACAAATCCCTATCGTTCGGCTTGCACACAATAAGCCCTTCTATTTTACCCTAAAATACAAAGGAAATAAGAAAAAATAATGACAAATTTAATTATTAAAAAAATACCTAAATTCATCAACCCTTAAAAGTACAATGTTGGAAACAAATCTTCTTCATTGTCCTAATCCTAATTTTTTGTCCACCGTCCTCTTTTTCTGTTAAAACGATCGTGACGCAATGGTTGAGCAACAGTTGATTTCACATTTTTCTAACCAATGATATCAATTACATACGACAGTAGTGTGCCGCTATGAAACCTTTACAACAGCATTAAAACAGCAGAATTGAAGCCTCGGTCGGGGAGCACAGCCAAGACTTCATTAATGACATATGATAACAAACTATATACCATTGCTCTGATCCACTTGTTGGCTTGCGTCTGTGGATCAATGATGAGAGGCCAGCGCCTAGAGTTGGTCATGAGCACGGCAGACTCCACCGACAGCGGGTCGCGAGGCAGCCCGTACATCTGCCACGTCCTGCCACAGACCATCATCATTACAGCTAGATCTCACACGTTTTGCCACAGATAATCTACAGCTACATTTCACACGTTCTACCGCATCTACTCTTTTAGGTTAGATCTCAGCTTGCTAACAAATACCTTTGTATTTCTACACATGTATAAGCGTGGTAGTTGAAATGCTATGACTATGTCAATTGTACAGAGAGTCTGTCAAGGAGTAACATTGTCTCAGCCAAAAGCAAGTTTTTTTTTCTTCCTGCCCTTTTCCCACTTTATGTAGGTTGGCACAGTACGACCGAAGTACATAAAGTAATAGGTTTTGGCTATAGTTTTTTTAAGGCCAGCCGCCTGCCTGATGACAACCCTCCTAGTAGTATAATAT
>DWTW01000769.1:0-14650 GCA_018246275.1 Papilio slateri | reverse complement strand
TATATATATATATATATAATAAGTATTTATATAAATGAAGTATGCAATGGTCCCCGATTTTTTAACATTGATAAAGATATTATTTCTAAGTCTTTTCTCATCTTCTCTTAAGATAATTTCTGTCTTATACGTGATTTTTTATGGTCGATCTTCAAAAACTTATGTTGGGATAATTAGATAAAAGTCTATGCTAGTAAGGATTCAAATTTAACTAAGTACATTGTTGTTTAAGTTACGAAGTTAAGCTAACAATATTAAAGAAGTTCGTGCAAACAAAACTACTGTGTTTTTCGACATACTCGTGAAATGTTTAACATTGCGGAGAGAGTATATTGTATCAGTGTACAAAAAAAGTACAAAAAGCATAAAATAGTAATCCAGTGCTATAAAGATGTTCAGATTATATTCCGGTTTAAATTTCTATTAGATTGAGAACAATCGATCATTAAATGAAAATCTAGAACAATAAATGGTACACTTTTTGGTACCAATGTATTAATATGGTACGTTTAAGACTTTTACTTAAGTAAAACAAGTGGACAAATGTACCAGAACCGTGTTAGCTGAATTATTTGTTACCCATTACTATTTGACATTGAAATTAATTAAATAAGTAATTATAATGTATTAATAAAAGTTATTATGAATTCTACTAAAACTCTAAATTAATGACTTCAATTGGTAAAAGCATATCTTTTGAAATCTATTATGAAATCTATACATAGCATTATCTTTCGGAGAAAAGTAAATGGAAACTTGTAATAATAACGGAAAAATGATGCATAATCTTTTAACAGCAACGAATACTCACCTGGAATACTCGTGCACAAGGATCATATGAAGGTTAATTCTATATGCAATACTCGTAACGCGCCGCACCAGCTTGGATCCTCCAAAGGCTTGATTAGTGGATACTTTATTAAAAACGTCTACCGCCTTTTTAAGACTTGTGGCATCGTTTTACCGCACCTTTATCATATAATGAATATAGAGTTAGGAAGAGATTGTGAAGGAGAATATTTCAGAATTTTTTTGCTTAGCGTTATATTTTTCATTTATTTATTTTAACACAGAAATTTCACAAATTTTAAATTTGAAAATGTATTTTGGAATATTTATCACGAAGTGACCACATTTAATAGATAATTTCATAATATTTACAGCAATGAGGATTCTTCTTTATACCTTATTTCGGATTTCTCAAAAACGGGTCTTACTTAATAGAAAGAATAAAGGTATTTTATTTCATAAATTTTCATATATATTTTCATATTTGTATCCGTTGGCCCCGAGTTAGTTAATATAGAACTGGATTTCGGTGGGCAAAATTATGGATTACAGACTACAGCTGGGCTCGGCCCAGCTTTCATCTAGTAGAGCTGACCTTGACCGAATTATCGGTCCATCTTGTGAGTAGGTAAGCCTAGATGATTTTATATCCTACAAATTTTCTGGTGACGCATTGTCACCTGTCAGGCACCTCTCTAAAATCTAAAGTGTCATCAAGAAGAGCAAGAGGCGTGAAATAGGCTGGTGTAATTGCTTCATATTAACGCGATCCGAGCGCAGGCGGAGTGTAAAAATTGGCCAATTACATCGAAAAAGTAACGCAGTATACGTCTAGGTGCTAATTGGGTAAATGGGAGCTCGAGTCGTGAAGATGCTCGCTACAATGGAAGATATTTGAATAGACATCAACTCTATACGAAGGGTTGTTAAGGAAAGGTACGACGTGTCGTTATGGGAATAAGTCGTATCGATTTAAGATATTCTTTATTATGGTAAGGGTGAAAGTTATATATGTACATCGATGTGTGAAAAGAATGATGGTAGATCTTGTTTTATGTCCGATATTTAGCATGCCTAAAATAAATATAAATTTTTATAACGTTTTTGGTTGGCGCCACCTTGTGGCAATTCAAAACTTGTTTAAGATATATAATTATATATATAAACAATTTTTAAAATAATCGCTTGTCTTTATTTTAACAATGTTTAAAATATAATAACGTTTTGTCTTAACTAATTACTTTAATTATACTCAATCAAAACACATTTTAATACTCACTTTCAAACTTTACGAATAGCTCCAAAGGTATAATACACTTAGGGATAACAGTTTTAGGTTCATTGACCCGCTCTGTTGATCCCAGCAAGGCTGGTCGGTTAATTCAAACAAATGAACGGACCGCGCTAACGAGGGCCATTGGGAGGGAAGTCGGGGGCTGGGATTGAAGTAGCAGAATCGGCATTAAATGCAAGGGTAAGTGCAGGCAATCTGCCCCGATCGTCCCAACCATTCTGATTTATACGTCTGGATAATACGTGGAACACGAATCTACTGTCCGCCGACACTCAGTTTCAATTATTTATTTTAGAATTATGAAAAAAAGGTCTTTGTCCTAGTTAAAACAAACTGAATAAAAAATAATCGTCATATGTCTAGTTTCAATTCAAATCTTTCAAATCGATCAAATTCGACAACACCAAGTGCTGGCATAGTTAAATGCATTTTATTAGTAATTTTACTTTAATAACTTTAACTTTCAAGATGCCCGCTGGAAAATTGTGTTCAAAAATGTAAACAAATACTTTGAACAGAATAGAAAATTTGTACTGTGACAGATTATACATACTCGTATATTATAAATTTCAAAAGGCGCGTAAATTTTTAGGTACTTTCTAAAATGTATTGAGTATTTTATTTATTTTTAAACAAAAATGGATGTCTAGTAAAATAATTCAAAATGAGTGCCCATTAGCAGGCCACGGCGTCCATAAACAATGAATGATTTCAACGCATCATTAATAAAATTTCGGCATAACTTTTCTAATTACAATGACAAGTTATTTATGAGCGTTCATAAATATTATTGCAAGCGAGCATCGCCTCATCAATACCACGGTTGTTATAATGAAATATAGCTTGCCATCCGGTGAAACAATTCGTCGGTCCACACCCGTCGAAGGTATGTCGATGATTAAACAAACCGACACATCTATCGGCTTAAAACGCTCGATAGATCCATATATTTTGCTTCCATTCCCTTTTTAATCTCGATATAAATCGTTTTCTACTCCACGTAAATCTAGAGCTCAGATAAAGAGACGGACGATATCGATAAAAAATCAACCACGATAAACTCGCCTCTAGGTAACCTATGCGGGAACAAGAGGTAGTGTTGTACCGTGTCGATAAAAAATAAATGGGGCCGCCCAGCCGACGTGATATGTTGGGATTAAGAAACGAACATCAATAAGTAGCTTTCAAAATTCCGCGCACACCGGAACGCGAGGCGCGGCGCAAAAAATTGAAAGGAGACTCGAACATGTCGCCTGAATATTAAAAAGCACAATACTGAATAATGTAGCGGAGGACTCGCGAATGATATAAGGACCTAAGACTGCTGGCAGCTATTTGGAAGCCATTAGTGCCAATGAAGCGTAACGAGCATACCTGGCACCGATTTTAGCAAGCGCCACCTTTGCTTTTTCCATTGACGAAGTGTTTATATTTTTATTAACAAGAGGCTCATTCGAGAAGGTTTCTTAATTACATTTGTGTTAGGTGAACCTATATAAGATTAGTAAAGTATTAAATGTGATAAAAACTCATAAAGAGAGAAATATTAATGTGATAAAATTATATATTTTGGAAGTAAGAATTACGATTAACTAGATCGAAATGAAAAACGAAAACATTGAGGCACTACTCGAATAATTGGGAAGCTGACAGGCTTTTTGAACGCCAAAGAAAGATACATCAATGCCAAATGTCGTTGCGTTTTATTCAACGCCATTTTCGTTTATATATCCACTCACATAGATCACAAGACAGACACGTCAACTATTGTACAAATTATTTTTCCAACAATAGATTATTAATAATACGCTTTGTGATTTTTAGATGTTTTTACGTTTAAGCCGTGAAATGAAACAGTACAGTTTCATGTAGAGTTAACATCAGAAATATATTACCAAAAAAGATTGAATTTCTAAACAATTATCTGTAAAATCATCATCATGTTATTTATATTTATATCGAATTAAGTGATAACGTCAAAATTATATTAATCAGGTAGGTGATCTAATAAGATTACTACATGATGGCCAACGATCTCACATTATGAGAAGTATCGGCATGCTTCTCATAATGTGAGCTCGTTGGCCTACAAGGTTTATGCGTTGAAGGTTTAAGGGTTTATGAGGTAAAGGAAGAAGTGAGAGTATCAGACCGTACAAAATGAACATTTGTAATCTCTGTTTACACTTCTGTATCCTGGGAAAGGGGAAATGGGTATCTTTAAGTAACATAAAATATTACTGTCAGAATTTATAGAAGATCTGAGGTCGTTGTTTACTTTTTCAGTTTTATAAAAACGGTTTTTTTATACTTGATCTTCTATAAAATAAATAAAATAATAAAAACTAATAAAAATAGCAAAATACCTTATAAATTTTCTTTTAATAAAATTATCCTACTCTTTAAGTTAATGTATGGTTTAAGGAACGGCAATGGTATGTAAAATTTACAAAGTGGTCATTACTTGGGATAATCCGGATAAAGCGTGATGGCTGGCCGAGGGGGGCTTAGAACTGTTTGGTAGTTTCAATTACAGAGGTGCACACGTACGGTGTATATAAATGTGCTTTAAAAGAATTAACATCTTTGAAGTGTGCATTAACAAGAGTCCGTCCAAGAGACTGTTAGAGTAATGAGAAGACTTAAAAGTGATTAACTCTTTAGAGAAATTAGCAGCGCAACAGATGTATAATGATCAATACAACACTACAGACAAACCACTACATTAAATGCTAAATAAAATTAAAATAAAACTTGTATGAAAACTATCTTTTAGCGCCACGTCGTTTATGAATCGAACGTAATCGCTGTAGCCAATTGTAAGGCAATGTATGTTTAACGTATATCATGACTGGTAAGACACCCTGATCAAATTACTATGTTAATATACATTTATCGATTAATATCAAACGACCAAACTCTGCTCCAGTTTATCAGTAACAATATACTTATAAATATAGTACTAGATAGAATATAAAATATATAGTAATAAATAGAGTTTTAGATAGTATATTCTACATGCCGAAGCCATAGAAACAATTAGGTATATAAACATTTTTTTTTATCTATATATGTCGAGTAACGTACTCAGGAGGCACTTAAATTGAAACAAAGACGACATTAAAGTAAGCAAGCGAAGGCCGAAGCGTTCAATAAACCTTAAGTGTGAATATAAAAGCTGTATAATAGCCCCGCCGGGGTGTTTACTGCCTCCACTTACTACCTCTAATGGACCATATGCACTTTATTTTCGAAAATTGCATTTGCCAGATGAAAATTCCTAGTCGTCCATTTTGTCTTTACGATGGAGACGCGGTTGCGTATCGTCGGAAACAAAGGGGCCGTGCGATGCGTTAAAGCGCGAATACGATAAATAGGCTTACACCTTTTAGGGTTTCGTTTTAAAAGTTTGTAAAGAAACCCTTGAGATGAGATTACGCTGTCTGGCCATGTCACCTACTGTACGCGAAACATACGTAGAAAAATTCTCCCTTTTTAAATATACTACGCACAATAACTTCAACATACGGGATAAAGATTTAATCTCCAAGGGACGACAACAGAAGAGTTTTAGAATTGTTTGTAAAAACTTAATTGAAGCAAAATAACAACAAAATTCAAACCTTTAGAGTATCTTTCGCAATACTTTGTATCACAAGATTTTATTTAACTTAAAAAAATATTCATATTCAATTTTAAAACCACATTTTCAATGATATAACGAATTGTACAAATTTTAATCTAAATTTTTCCATTATACGAATGTTACGGAAAATTTCTAAGAGTAGTAAAAGTTTGTCCAAAGCTTCATTAGTACTAAGATAACTTCGGACAAAGAACAACGGAGACACGGAATTATTAAAAAGCGGGTAATAGCTGGGAATTAACGAGCGAAATCCTATTAAAATGAGACCTATTCATATCACACGGGACCCTCCGCACGAATCATTTAATCAACTAGCAATTAAACGAAGGATTTCCAAGCGATCTGCACATACCATTAACTTTTTACGGAAAGATGCGCCAACGATGAAAGGCTTTATTCACGTTAATGGGTAATAAATACAGGGGTAAGCAAATGGGGATATATGATCTTTACAGTAACTGAACATATTTCAAGTTTGTTGAATGTGCGCGTAATAGTGTAGTGACATAATTGATAGAAGAATACCAAATAACATTGTGAAGTCACTGACAGAGCATTATGACCCGACTAACCTAGCAGAATTGGGATGCAGGTTTATAAATAATAACTTTGTGTCGATCTATGTTTAAGTGACTTGTAGCGACTTAGCATAATGTAAAGATCGAGACAAACTGTTCATGTTGAAAACAGGTTTGTGATAGATAAATGTTGGTGTCAGAATATACTAAATGTCAAGATATATTTCGTACATTGACAATGAATTGTTGCCATATTAGTACATTCCTTGGATATTCTCGCATAAGAATTACATTGAATGGAGCCGACAAGTGAATAACTTAGATCTTAGACATATGTTTACAGTTAAGACCTTTTTTAGGATAAGGGGCTAACGAACATCGGCAGATATGCTTTTTGTTTAAAAACAAACATTAAAGTTTTTACAACTGTTGAAGACTAAAGTTGTTAAACATTTTGAAGGAATTTCATTCAGACATTCAGATTAGGCATTTACTCATTTGCATTACTATAAAGAAGAAAAAAAAAAACAAAATATGTAAGCAGTTCATAGCAAAATAATATACGATCTAATATTTTTGTTTGTTAATACCTCCATTAATTTAATAGCTTAATTTGGATGAAAAAGCAGTTGGGAACCAATATAGCGTGTAATTTTCGACACGGTTGTGTGAGTGAGAGAGCGAGTTGCCCCTCAGCACGCGATCTAGTCTGAGTATAATTTAATTTAAATTTGTTTTCACTTAATGTTATATTTTACTGCAATATAATTTGTTGCTAAGCCAGCAGACATCCTCAACATTAGGTCCTTAACGTAAACCGAAACCGTTTTACAGCTTTAGGATAATAAGAAAGTACTTGGTATTTTTCTGCTTTCCATTGATAACTATTGCCATTCCCACGGGGTACCGCAATAATAATACATTATTACCCCCAAACAAGTTTGTTATAAGATTAGTTTCTTTTACTATTCGCGGAAATGCAGGAACAATAATCGGCTATTCTAAAGCGATATTACGTTATTATAGTGTCTATTCCATCTAATTCGTTCGAATCACATCAGTTAAATCAATTCAGGGATACTGAATTGATTTAACTCCTCAAAAGAAGGATCGTACTTCTTCGAAGATTGGACACAATCGATATCTCTTTTAGTGTGTTGATCTGTTGTGCGACGGATAAGATTAATTATCAGATGATTTCCTTATTCATTTGTCCCATTAAATATTTAATATTGACTTAATGCAAAGATAAGGTTTGTCGTAACTAAATAAATGAGGAAACTCTACGTATTTCAATCCCAAATGGTATTCAAAGCCAAGCTCAATAAAAACGAGATGTTTTTCAATTACTGAAGTAACGACAAATAACAAAAAGTCCGCATTACTTCAGATTTCGAATTAAAACTTGAATTGCCAAAGAAAACAAATAGTTGAATGACTTATCACGTTCAGAAAAATTGTTAATAAAATCCCGTTGGTACCAACCCTATCGTGACGCCACAAAAAAGCAATAAGAGTATATCTAGAATGATATGAAACTTTATTTTTATTATGTATTGGCACGAAACGAACTAACTCGCGAAATTTTGGCATGTTTTGTTGGATGAGCCTGGTTATATTGTAAAGAAATCGTATTGCTAGAATCCAAGTTATGTTTCAATAAATCTCAAAATGTAGTTCTTTTGGCAACTACAACAATATAAATGGCTTTTTTTCATAAAATATTTGGTACTAACGTCAAGTCGACCTCGTAAATTCTCATTCAGTACTTTCTCAGTGCTAAGTTTCAGATTTGTATGCGTAGATAAACTTGTAGAAAAGATGTTCATACTAATCATCTGCAGAACAGTGAATGGTTTAACGGTCAAATAATCGATTATTTGACCGTTAAACCATTCACTATTCATTAGGAAGGATAATATCGAATAAGCTCGAGCTTATTCGATATTATGCTTCATAATTTCGAAACAAAATCGATTTTCTCGCAAGCGGCGCGGGTCGGGACGTTTATTACGATTTATTCGATGTCGGCGGGGACAAACAGTGTCCTTGCGATCGACGTTTCAGATTTATGGCGCACAGCACGGCGATGGATTAAAAAGGGCAACGAGAGGGAGATATATGTCTTTATCCCGATGTACTCGCCATACGCCATGAAATGTGAAAGCGTAAATGAAGTAAAATTCAGGGGCTTACGATGGCCGTTTCCTCAATCCGGTCGGCTGTTTGTCCTTATTTAACTAAGTGCATTGGGTGGGCAGCTTTGTCTTTCTCCTACGTGCGCTGTTTTATAAATAAACGTATAAATACGTTGAGAACTTATTTTGAACAAATATCACTACGGCTACAGTATTGATATTTGTTTAGTATTTTGGTCAAAGAGAATATATGAACATAAAGGTACTTATGTACAACTGTTATCAATTTTTTTAGTAAAAAAAGAAATTTAAAATGGAACCTCTTGCTATAGTCAATCTGCTTTTTTATATAGGAGAAGGGGGCAAAGTCGTTTAAAGTTAATTGATCACGGCAGTCCATGAACATCAGACCACCAGAGGAACTGCAGATGCGTTGTCAACTTTTTTATGGAAGGAGTACGCTCTTTTTTTAAAAGTACTCTAAGTCGTATTGGTTTGGAAATATTGCTGGAGAGAGATTATTCCACAAGCAGTTGTGCGAGGTTATTGGATCGGAAAGGTTGCATTCAAATTGTTGCACAGAAAATATATCTTGTTTTCTTTCCTTCTTTCGAGAACGCCATTATTGAAATTATGAGATGTCTTTAATCATTGGAATCACGGCGAAATATGCAAGATGTCATTGATCATCGTTCACATACGTTGAAATCAGAGTTATATTTAAGGTATACTACACCATCAATAAGCGGAATCGAATGGTTTTAGTGATGTTTTCATAATCTGAACGCCTGTAAGTTTGTCTTCCGCCCCGCGTAAAGCATTTGCCTGCCCTCTGATGGCAATCATGGGGTGAGATTTCATAATGATTATTTTCAAGATAAATAACATTTTATATTAACTTGTGAGACACAATCTATTACGGATTCCACTGAGTAATAGATGCATTAGAACAAAAGGGCACATTTTTTGGTTTATCTTAATGAAGGAAATATTTTAGCAGTGTGTAGAAACAGGCGGGCACGTTTAATTATCCACATTCCGGATGGACA
This sequence comes from Papilio slateri, assembly GCA_018246275.1. Classification (NCBI taxonomy): domain Eukaryota; kingdom Metazoa; phylum Arthropoda; class Insecta; order Lepidoptera; family Papilionidae; genus Papilio; species Papilio slateri. The sequence goes on along the minus strand of DWTW01000769.1, from coordinate 5,216 downwards.
AATTGTCCGCCGCTAGCAGGGCCGGATATTAATTTCGATACATTGTCCCAGCCTCAGCAATAGAGCGACGTCGATTATTTCCAGCCTGGCCACAGAACACTGATTACTGCTGACAAGAGCACAAAATAGTTGCTAGAATTACTCCTTACATTTTTTTAAATGCTTATTCATACTTTTTTCGTATGTGACGTTATCTTTGATGAAATGACAGAAACTACAAAGGATATATTATATAATTATATATCAAAACTTATACAATAAAACGAAAAATGTGCTTCAATTATGGCAATCGACCTGAGTGTAACCCACCTAGGAATTAATTACAAAATTAATACAAATAATAAGGTAACCTAAACTAATTTTAAGGTGGAACAAAGTTTGCCGGGTCCGTTAGTTATGTATAACTTATAGTCAACATAATGTCGGAAGACTTTGAAGGTCTTTGACTCTTCTCACAAGGCGTATATGACCGATGTGAATTGATTTTTATAATATTAATATGTTTTTTTGTCTTATATACGTGCTGTATCTTATAGTATGTGCTTTTATTAACAGATTTACTTACTTTTTCTTACTTGATATTAAAAAAAAATATTAATAGTTAAAAACAATGTTTTAATGTGAATAAGTAGATGCAAACGTATAAATAATTAAGTAGCATGTAAATGTTAGAATCACTAAAGTTGCAACTTGCTGGAAATAAAAGGCTTTTTTATTTTTATTTTTTTTTAAATTTATTTAATATGTTATTTGTTTTTTTTTTCATGTTTGTTAGGTTTTGCAATAAAAGTTATATCGTGAGGGACTTTGTCTTATAAAATAAAATCTTATGCAGAACGTTGGAATAGAGGAAAATACATTTGAAAAGCCCACATTCAGCAGGTGTGAGAAGACATACGAGCCCAAAACACACGACACTCTGGCACAAAAGTCTACGGGAATGGGCTCGTTGAGATATGTCTTAGATAAAGATTATATATACAGTGTCTTATTTTACAAATCCAATTTCCGCGCGAATACACGGGTTGGTTGTAAATAACGCAGACAAAGCTTTGCCCGAATCGCGTACCGTTCGATACATTATGCAGGCCACGCTCGGCGCCGCGCAATGAGCTACGTAAATACACCAGCCACGGCTGCCGCTGCATCAGGCTTACGTGGACACGGCTCGCACTAATTATATCAATTTGCCGATTTAACTTTTAATAATTACTGAGCTCACAAGATGGACTGACGATCTGATCAAGGTTGACTCAACTGAATGAGGGCGGCAAGGGACCGATATTTGTGCCGATTCATTAGGGAGTCCTACGTCCAACAGTGTATTTCTGTTGGCTGATAAAAAAAAAGTACGTAACGTCCTCAAACTACCATCATCAGACCCAGATTACGTGCACAGGTTACTCGTTCGATGGCTACATTATTAATCACTATTTGAGCTTCTGGATCTACTGCATTTTTTATTTGATTCTTAGTCCCAAAGAATATCACCTGAGACTTAGATGGATTTAGAACCAGAGAATTTCTTTGGGACCAAGTGTAGACTTACGTCCTTAGGTTCACATTATTTTTGGCTGTAGCTTCGCGTGGTGTTTTGCTATCAAACGAGTAATATTCTTCAACAAAGTTTTTTTACTTTTCTTGAAAAACAAGATGACCTGACTCCTGGTCTACGCCAATGGCCCCGTTATGAATTAAGGAATTAAACGCTGACGCTGTAGTTCCTTTAGGATTTGAATCTTCTTCCGGATTTCAGCAGCTCCGTAGTTTCATCCTCACTAAACTATCCTAATCTCACTTAAGTTGATGTCTGGGATATCTTCCGAGTTGTACCGTGTGTAGTAGCGGCGCTCACCTGCACCACCAGCTGGTTATTACTAGCGCGAGCAGCAAGTATGGGATAAAGTTTTCCATAAAGATTTTCTACTTCATCTACGATCTCTGGTTTGGAAGCGACTGTAGAGCTATCTTCTTTCTGCAGCTTTAGCAGAGGAGCACTTTAGACGGGTGAACAAGGGATTTAAGGCCTCTATTACGCTCTATTACTACGGGACACGTTTAATTGTCAATGATTCGTTCAGTTCACAATTGGCTCTCAGTTTATATGCCTAGTTTATAACAGTTAAACCAAATCGTCCTTTGAAACAAGTCTTCGGCGTCACTGTTCATGTCTGGTGACAATATCCAATTCTAGTTCAGTATTCAGATCTCAGATTAAGACCTTTTTATCAATTCTACTTAACATTGGCTTATATATATTCGATAAGCTTTACAGTAAACGTAGTTAAATGATCAAAAAATGATAATAAGCAAAAAAGAAATACACAAAACTAAATAAAAATAAAATTTCATCGCCTACACCTGTGAAGATCTAAATAATTTCTGATTGGTGAGTGTACACATCAGAAACGCTTTGTTTTATATTTGTGCAGTGTAATAATTTAATAGCACACATATATCTTATATAAACATAAATTATAATGGAATTAGAACAGATTTGTAATCATGCCCTCTAAAACCGTTCTAACGAGCAAATTGCTCATTATCTAAGTTTGTATGCGTTGCAAATTTTAATTAACTTCAAAGAGATGACGCGTGAATAAGGTACTCGGAAGTGTGATTTTAATGAGGCGTTATGTTAAGATTTCGTAACGGAAATTAATATTTCATGAACCATTATGATTTAAAAATACATTTTTTTCTTCCCATCAAAGCTAAAGCTAAGGCTACGTTATATTTATAAATATATCATGGACTGATGTAAAAATATAAGATTGATATACAAATATTATAAATTGTTTTAATGTATTTAACAGTGGTAGAGCCCGCAACAAAAACTCGGCTCGGTCGGTGAAATACCACGACCTCTCAGAAGACAGGCGTGACGTAGAAGTACTTCTGCGTTTCGTCTGATAAGTAAGGTGCCGGTACCGGCTAACCTAACCTAACCCTAGTCCTCTTCCTTCTCTTCTTAACCTTTTGTTATAAGGAAAGGATGGAAAGGGGAAGAGGATTTGACGGGAAAAGGGATGGATAGGAAAAGGAAATATCCTTTGTCTGCATATACCCTCCTCTGTCCATTAAAGGGAGGTAACGCATCTGCAACTCATGAGCTAGTTACAATTGCCTATGGGTTGTGGTCACTTAATATAGGGTGAACTCGTTTGCCACCTTCTATAAAAAAATGTAAATTTGACGAAAAATAGTTAAGTTATAAGTAAATACCGTGGATGACTTTAAAACAATTTCCTTTTGCAAAAGTCATATAATTTTAATGACACGACGAGCTTCGGTCGTGCCTCTTGCAAAGGAAAAAGTGCTCGTAAACCGTAACTACCTTTTGCACTGTGCTAACCATTAATATTTCCCGATCACTTTTCGTACCAATTGGCAACGAAATCGATTTATCTTATATACCATTTACACTACCACATATTACCCATTTGTTTTTAATTATATACCCATATAAACATATCAAATGTTTGTTCTTATAATTATAAGAAAAACAATTATATACAACAATATAATCTGAATGTCAACGATTTTCATCAAATTTAGTATGCAGGGGGTTTCGGGGGCGATAAATCAATCTAGCTAGAATTCATTTTTATAAAACTTTATTAAAGCCAGCAATTCTTGTACATAAGTATATCCCGGAAACGGCCTTAACGATTTGGATCAAAGTTTGTATTTAGACACAGGTTTTATTTTAAAATGTATCTATATAGGTGTCTTTCCTGTGATAACGCTGATTTTCATAAAAATCAGCGTTTTCACAGGAAAGACACGCCATCTTCGGGGGTAGGTATTTGCATTGTTCATTGTCGGAGTGTTCTTGAGAATTATAACCTGCTGATATATCATTTTTTTTGATAAATGGCGTTATATTCCGGAATCTTATATCTAATTCCAAGAAACACGATCTTATAAAAGACAACGCACCACACTAGAATATATATACCACATCTAGTATGTATGTATGTATATACGAAGCTGGTAAGCCATTCGTGTTTTCTTTTTAAAAATAAGGCAACTGATTCACTCATCGTTCAATTTTTCAAATTTTGTTCATCCACTCGGTGAATGCTCAGTGTTAAATTATCGGAATTGAAAATTACAATTGAAATTTAAATAAGTGTTCAGTAATGTCTTTAATATATGGAACTGAGAGCTGGGCTCGACAAGAAAAGCATGTTAGTAGTATTAATGCTGTTGATATGCGATCCTTGAGAAGTATGCTTGGCGTGACTCTGAATGACGGGATTAAATATAGCGCTGTAAGGGAAAGGTGTGGGCTAAAAGAGGTTGTTGCGACTAAAATTGAGAAAAACACGCTTCGGTGGCTCGAGCATGTTGAAAGGTGAATAAAGATTCTCTAGTGACGTGAATATTAGAGAGTGACAAATAAATGTATATTGTAAAAGTGATAGGTAGTGTTGGTAGGGGATGTCCCATATGATCTTATATCAGATTAGTGACAAACTAAAGAAAGGCAAAAAAAAAGTAAATTAGTAACCGACGAGCATGTGTGCGTAGCTGTATGGATGTAGAAGTGGGCCAGGATAGCGCCGAATCAAACAAAATTCCGTAATCACTGCCCACCCCTCGGGGTTACGGAAGTAATTGATTAATTTCTTTTCTCAGTGTAATTATGCATATGAAATCACGCTATAAAATATCTGCTTGGTGTAGACTTACCTCTATATATTGATAAGAAAAAACACCAACATTTACTTTAAGTTACAGTTACCAAAACTAGTAAGAAACTTTCCTCTTTTGAGTAAACTTTTGACTTTGAATAAGTTAAGACTTCTTAAAATAAGGAGCGGAAGCGAAACCGAACAAAAGCTTCTGTCGGCGTTTATGAAGTATCATGAAGGAAAACTTTATTTCAGTATCCAGATAATTTCTTATATTCTGCTAATTTTAAGAAAATGTAATTTAAAGAACATTTATAAAAAGACCTGAAATTTTGTATTAATCTACTTAATGTTTTTATATTTAAATAATTTCATTATATGCACTAAACATTTAATGAAAAAAACTTATTTGACCAAAGATGCATATAATGAAATTAAAATATCGCGAATATTATCAAAACTAACGAGAAAATTAAGGAAAGGTGAATTTCACAAAAAAAAACAACTAATGGCTGGAGTAAAAAACACTTTCTTCTATTTTTGACACAGTAATTACACAATGTATGATATATATAT
>DWTW01000768.1:0-14653 GCA_018246275.1 Papilio slateri | reverse complement strand
CCGGTCGAGCGGGCCTTTCGTGCAGCAGCTAATGCTGCTGCGGACTCTACCACTATTGATAAGATAAGCTAAGCTCTTTGATTGCCAGCTCAAAAAGCATTCCATTTGTAAAATCCATGGCCGACGTAGGACTTCTAGGAACGGATTTAATAATCGTACAAATTACATTTACTAATAATGCAATTAAATACAAATTACTACTAACAAGAAAAGAACTTATTAATTAAATTTGAATTGAATGCGTCTTCTGGTAAATATATTTCCTAATATTCTATTCTACAAACCGATATTTTGTTCTGAAATCAAAATTTGGTAATAAAACGTTATTAGATTGTCATAAAACGGATCCTGTGAAGGAACGTAAATTCGTGGCAAGACAATTTGTGACTGATGATTACGCCTCGCTATACCGATTCCTAAATTTATCACCAATTGACGCTCGGGGGTCTATAGTGGCTTCATATGAATTGACAGGTACTAAATTCTCAGAAAATAGGCCAACTGACAATAAATATGCCGCACATGTGTTCGTAAATAGTTGCAACGACATGACCGTGCGAGCACAGGGCAAAAGATTTCAAGAAAGACAACGAACTATCAGATTTGAATCCGGACTACTAACTCATAATAAACAATTTACGGAGTATATTTACTGATAAATGAAGTTATTTTACATCGAGAAGATAGCAACATGTGGATAGATATATAAAATTCACACAATTGAATGTCAAAAATTAAAATATTTCAGCTTAGACATGTGTGTGCAAGTATTAAGATCATGCAAATGTTATTATATCACAGTTCTGAATCTTCTTTTTATATTTCGTCTTCCGAGACGGAACATATAAACAGGATTTAGTTGAACTGTGCCATGCACCACTCTCAATACATAGAAATTGTCATTGGACACTCATAGTTGCCGGACAGATTCACTATACGACATATTTTCTAAGAATTGCGCACGTTACTAAGTTGAAATTTCGTGAGAACTAAAAGTGCGAACTACATTTAACTAGGTACTCTGATTTTATCTAGGTTAAATTTAAAACTAAAATAGATGTATACAAAAACTAACATTGCTTCTTTTGTCACTTAAAGGTAATCTTTCTAATGAATTTTTGTTCAAGTTTGGTAAGGAAATTGTATGCACGTCTTATCCTGGTCTATAAACACAGTAAAACAATCTTCGTATATCGTACATTTCAAAGTTTATATCACAATTCATTTATAATTTGACGTTGGAAATGCAGTATCACAGGACAATGTGCTCCATCTTATCAAATGTTTATTTATCTTCATTTTTATATCGTTTACTCACTGAACGAGCAAATAAACTGACGCTGAAAGGTGTGCATCCTTAAAGATACACAAGTAATAGTAGGTTTAAAAAAAAACAAACCAAGTGACTATGATTTTTGATATTTCTTCGAAATTAGCCAGATTCGTCGTTAATGAATACGTTAAGGAGGCCATCATTTATTCATTGACTTTTACTAATTTACTTCCACTGTATGGATTTTATGCCGACGTTATATGACACTCCGGGATGAGAATGTGAAACTAATGACAGCTCACTGTTTAAATTTTTTTAAGCCATTTAGGCTAAAGGAGGTCACAACGGAACGAACATACGTACACGCAGAAAACATTTCCCTACCTGTCAGTCGGGTAAAAATAACCTAAATTGCTTCTAGCTATTGAATATTGTAGGTTTTTTTTGGTAAAATCGATTCAGTGGTTTCAGAGTTTATTACAAACATTTTATATATAATTATTAACTAGTGCCGGCTGGCCAGTGTGACAGAATCACATGGATGTATTTTTTTGAATCTGTGGAAGATGTAATGCCGATGTAGGTTGAGGGCACGTCGAGACACAAGGTCGCCGCGACTTGTGGCTCCACTTAATGCTGCAGCCCAACCGTGCTGTAATCGCATTTATAACTTCTTTTAACTCGGATGTGTGACATTTAAAATATTGCAAAACAGCGACAGTTTAGGTTGAATTTTGGATCATTTAATTAACGTTATTTGGCAGATATCTCTTGCAAGATATAATAATTATCTAATAATATTGTCAGACGTAGATATGGCAATAGACTCTCCCCTATTACATTTTGGGACTCTTTGAAATTAAATACATTCGTAAATACCACTGGCAATGAAAAGCGTACAGTTGTGAATGCAATCCAGTATACATGAATTTGGAGGTATGTTTAAACGTATACTAAATATTTTGGTACGCTAACTGTTCTTGCCCGGGTAAATTCCAATATTGCAAGTTAATAACCTAACAATTCTATAGGTGAATTATTAAAATGGGTTGAGTTGTTTCAGAGTATGACACAAACAATCTAATCCTTCGTCTCGCTTATATAATTTTATCTATATAGATACAGTATAAAAAGCAGTATTATTCCATTTTAACATTAACATTCAAGCCCATTCAATTTTCATTTGGCATTATCAGTACACTTCAGCTGTGAAGTGATCCTTGTTACATCTTACGTAATCAGTTTCGTAGATTATAGTCTAACGAGTACACTTACGATCATAGTAAATAATATTATTTATGATTTCGAAGCCGTATATTCATAGTACGGGCTACGGGCCTGTTGTCTTATAATAACATTACAAACATATGTAACTTTTTAAAGTCGGCTAGGCGTCCGTCTTACGATTTAATGGTTGGGGATTCGAACCATTAATACGTAAGTGAATCGAGTCTGCTTTCTCTAAAGAGTTCGAGGATAAGGATTTCTGTTTTTTAACCTAAGTAGAACAGCCATTTGAGTTGAATGGATGAATTAGAGGTAATATTTTCTATATCCCAATCTTCTGAGCATAAACATAGTAATTGCAACTGTATTTGAAGTATTTTAGTGTGTAATTTATCGTATATCTTTAATAAACTCTATGTACAATAATAGCTGATTAATAATCATTATAAAACAATTTCACTTGTGACCTCTTTCCAAGCCAACTAAAAAAAAATCGGCATTTATTTGTATAACATTACCTACGGTATCAGGTCCCCCACCTTAAAATCATCAGAAAGATCCCTTGTTGGCCTAATGCAGTGCGCATCCACAACCTTGACCAGATTGTCGATTTATCTAGTCCGAGGCCTACCTATTTGATTTGATTGAAAATATCGATATCAAGACGCATGACAATGTTGATTAAAAAAAATAGAAATATACCACCCAGTAATACTCATTAACTCTAATTAAAAGAAAACACTTGACCTTAGATTAAAGCCAAGATAGAGAATAACCTTTATCGCCATTTATGCAAAACAAAGATATAATTTAATCTGTCAATCGCCGCTTTGTCCATAAACATATCTTTTTTTAGTAAGAAGACAATTTGACAAACTTATTTAGCAAGTTTGGCAGCAATTTAACTTTAAATTCCTAATTTGACTTTGTGAAGGCGAAATGTGTTTGTGTAATGTCATGTAAATATACGGATGTTTTGACGCGTACGTTACTTACGCGTTATCTGTAAAATGTATTAGTTAAAATTTTGCTATTTAAAGGTTCACGAGAAATTTAAAAAGATCACAAAAAATTACATTACAAGTTAGAACAAACTTTAAGGGATGAATTAAACGTTCGGGGACTTTTCAAATGAACCACCCAACCATTGGTCAAATCAAACGTCTGCCAAATTTATAGGGACGTTTAAAATGGCAAATTACTTATAAAAAGAAAATTGTATAACTTTTAAGTTTTGAAATAATTAAATGTGTAATTAGAATCATACACAGGTTAATATAATGATTTTTACGGCATTCATACTAAATATATTATCATTTCATCATTAAGAAAAACCTAAAAAAACACATTTACTGCGAAATTAATATTAATTGTACTATAGCAATTCAAACGCAAAATTATAATTTTGTATAAAATAATATCTAATGTTTAACACATTTATAAACGTACTTAAACATATTTAATAATAAATGTTATAATCTTTACTACCTATTGTGCAATGTATCAGTTTTTCAAGCTGATATCGGCGTGGGCACTTATGTTCGTAACTGGGGAAATCAAGTTTAGATAAACACATTCGTTGTCATCATTATAATTAAATGCCAAATGGACCACAGGCCATGGTCATTATGTTAAAACAAGATAATAAAAAAAGCAATCTATTCAAATATTGTCATGTCTATTAATTATTCAACGATAAACGTTACGTACAAAGAAATGGATGATATCATTTTCATATCGCTAAATTGTTTATAAAAGGCTAATTTACTTGTGTAGTCGCAGTGTACGTTTCTATCAAGTACTGTAATTCTGCGTTCGCAAAAATTTATACAAGCTTAGAAGAAGATTTGTAAATGGCAGTTAGAAACGAACTTTGTTGACAAACGCTATATTTAACGCTATTGTTACACCACTACTGTTATTAAGAGGTATAGAAAATACAGGACCTTCTTAGGAAACCAGTTTTTACACAAGTAATAAATAATTGTTGAAGGAAAGATTCACCCAAATTTACTAAATTGTAATAATTTGTTTAGTGTTTTGTCTAGGCGTTTCAAATTAGCTTATTACGATGCATATTTGTAATGTTATGTATCAATTATCTTCTTACCTCCTGGATGCGTGAGCGTGTTTGGATGCACGAAGCCATCTTTATGTAGCAACAAATGCCGTGGCTCCGTTGCCAGGTAACAGGTCGAGCCGTCAGCGAGACATTTCTGAAAGCACTTGGCGGCCTGATAGAACAGGGCCCAAGCGTATTCCTCGCCGATGGTCGAGTTGAACGCCTGCAGAATCTGCTGAAGATTTAAGCAATCGTAAGCGTCCAGCGAGACATCGGCGGCCCCGGGCGCACCGGCACCTTCCTTGCGCATCATCGCGCTATCCAGCAGCTATCGGTGGCATTCTAATGTTTACACACTGCAATATCCACTATACGGGTCAATTTTTTCACCATGAATTTGTTCTATTTCAAGCGGCACTGTAAATTTATGATACGGATTATTGGAATTTGCGTTTACATCAATACACTACGTGCTGAACTGTCATCGCGTCCGCCGAAACGTCACTGTCAAATTGTTAGCGTTTAATAAGTGGGTGGTGTAAAAATTGTTTCGGATTGTTTTGCGTGGTTGAGATCGCGAGAGCGCGTGCGCGGGACACTCACTCGACCGACACATACAACGTGCATTCACGACGACGGCTCGTGCCGAACTGGCGGCTGGCGGCGAGCACGGGCGCGCTTCGCCGCAACCTCCCGGCTCCGGATCCAATCTAAGATGCTCTCTGTCCCTACCCCAAACCCGGACCGCATTACTTCCTTCATCATTACGACACCACAACACTGAACCACTGCATTGCCTTTAATAGCAACAGAATCAAACAGATAGTAATTACACAATAAACTTTTACAATATCACTTTTTAACAAGTTTCTAAACTTAACTGTTAAACACAAAAAGCCTACATCCTTACACTTGAAATACGTTAATGAAAATTGGCAATCGCTTTTAAGGCTGATAAAGTAATTACTGATATGGAACTACTCTATGAGGGTTTATCTTATCAAATCGAAAACTCTTTGATAGGCGGACAGTAGCGCAGGAATGAAATAAAAAAACTCATTTATTCGTTTTTTTTTTTTAATGATTATAAATTCACATGTTAACGATATTACAAAATTCATTATTACAACACAGAGCTTCATTATGTAATATTAAATAATGCATATACATCCAAATTTTTATACAATTCCATGTAAATTGTTCTTAATATTACTGATAAAATTTCCTTTAATACTGCTAATACATTTTAAAAGCAAACCATCTAAGTGGTACAAGATGTAATCACATTATAATAAAATCAATACATTCTAATCTAGCCTTTATTGAACAAAATACATAACACTATCCTAGCTATGAATATCATTAATCTATTAATACATGAATTACAGTATATCCCACTTTGTTATATAAACGACGTGAAGAGACATAAGATATATGGAGATTGTGTGTAGCAATATCTTAAATAAATACGGGAATGTTAAATCAAAACAATTAGATACATTTATAGAACATTAGCAAAATTTACTTATTTATTTAATGGATGTAGGAGAAATGAGGGGTGGGCCAGGACCGTGCTAAATGGATATCCGTTCTCAGCCTACCCTTCTGGGTTACGAGCGTGATGCTTATCAATTTCATTTCTTTATTTACAGTATTTGGCTGACCTTTCTCCGCGGAGGTGAGGTATCTGAATCGTGAAGAGTTACGAGGATAAAGGTAAGAAAATCAAAGAATCGTAATGGATACCAAAACATCCTTGTATGTCCAAATTAAAATATGGCCCGATGTAAACCAAACATTGGAAATTTTATTTAATTAAGATTGGTTCACGATCTAATAATATTTTAGAATCGGACGATAGATATAAAATAAACAACTCGTGGACTAGTTGATGTTTTTGTTGTTTGTGTGAACCAAAACTACAACAATAACAATCACTCAATTTTTTATATGACAGATGGCGGCAAACGAGAAAGCGGTCCACTTGATATCAAGTGACCGCTACACATAGGCAGCCGTAACAAGCTAATGATGTGTTGCCTACCTTTAATGGCAGAGGGGATAAACAGAAAAAATGATATTTCCTTCTCCTATTTATCCCCCCCTCCCCCGTCAAATCCTCTTCCTTTTCCCATCCATTTCTAATAAGGAAAGGATGGGAAGGGGGTGAGGAGTTGAATTAGGACTCCGGCCTGTCCGGCACGTCGCTCATCGAACGAAACGACAATGACATCCAAAAATTTTTGTTTTAAAAACTTTTTTTTAATAAATATAATAATTTTATCAATATTCATGACTAATGCCACTTTTGACAAACGTATTGATGGTGAAGTCGACAGCACACATTTCAAAATTAACGAAAGTTAGTGAGACAAATATCGTTTCGTTTTTTTTTCTTGCATTTAAATGTGTTCATACAGGTTTTTGGCAAAATGCAATGTATATTTTGGTATTTAAATCTTTGACGACATTATTATGAAGAAACGACATTGTTATTAGGAAGTAATCTGAAACAACTTCCTGGTCAAATCTGGAGTACACTGAATGAAGGTGCAAGGAACATCTTTGAGGAAATCCTAAGTTAGTTTTTGATTTTTTAATCGTCTTACATGTAATTTGTTTTGTCATGATGGAATTTTTCTATGTGCTAATATATGTACAATGTATGGCTCTAGAAGTATACATGGCAGTAGTTTAAAAGTCCTCGGGTACTAAACGAAACAATGCAATAAAACTGCAACCACACTGACCTTAAGGTCACACAAGTCTTTGATCGATAATTTTTTATCTGTCGTGTATGATAAGATGATCTAATTATATCGAAGTCTATATATAATTATGTGAATTTCTTCTCGTGATCCCCAGGTAATATCAATTATGCAGATCATATTCTAAATGTGATAGTATTTGCAAAGAGATTACACACTTTAACAGAGAGACACTTTAACATTGTCATTTTTTGTAAACCGATACATGTTAAGTTAATAACAGCGGTCGAAATATGTGGACACAGAATCGAAATTCGAAAGTGATCATTGACGAGTTACCCAGGTCAGCCATTGAAGGCTAGGTCACGCTTTAGTTTTAGTTCAGATCGATTGTGTGTGGCAAGAAAGAGAATACTTTTTGAAATGTTGATAAAAAAACTTGTTGATGATTGAAGTCACGTTTTCAGACCCGCAATTTCTCTCTAAATTTAATCATAATTACAAAAAGGTAATAATAATCCAATTTTGGTCCAGCATTATTTTCATTTCAGTAATTTTGTATAGCTTTACCATCTGAACTAATATTATAAAGATAAAAGATTTTTGTCTGTACTATAAACTCTGAAGATAAGCGATAGAAAATTTTCGCAAAAAATGTTTAAATTAATCCGCGCGTGCCGGACAAGATTAGCTAAATATAATATACTGTAATATTATAAAGAAAAAAAGATTTGTTTGTTTGTCCCGGAGAAACTCAAAAACTACTAAGCCTTTGAAATTTTAAAAATTCTGTCACCAATAGAAAACTCTACTATCAACGTGTAACCTAGACCATATTTCCTTTTTTTATTTGTTTATCTAATCGAGCTAAGCCGGGGCGGGTGGCTTGTAAGTTATAAATTACATTTAAACCAAAACAACGTGAACTATGGGTTAACTGTAAGTCCTGCAAGGCCATGATTATTTGTGACTGTTTTATATACCGTTGAATCTTAAAGGGTCGTGGAAAAATAAACAAGTTTTCAAATTAAACTAACTGAAAGCAAATAATTAAAAGAATTATCTTTTGTATTTAATTAGTCAAAACAAATTATGTGTAGTATATAACGACATGTTACATGTCCGAGGAGGGTTGGCGTCAGGCAGTATGGACTTCGGTCGTACTGTGCCGACCCCACATAAAGTGGCGAAAACGGCAGAAGAAGTAACGACATCTTCAATCGTTGAATAACCTTTGATGTCTGTTTTTTATTCTTATTTATTTTAGTTATTGTATAACTTCAGAGTTGCGTAAATTACATCATTTAATTTAGAGTAAAACATATATTTAAAAATTACAGGGTGTTCTAATGGCCACGTTAATTACTATGTTTAAGTAAAGAGACGAAGTCAATGCCACTAAATTTATTATATAGCATATCACCAAATTAAAAATTTGTCAAAGGGCACTCTTAGGTGATTCACGAGATGTAGATGTATATGTCACCGACGGACTGTGAACTTCTGTCAGTTTGTAATCAGACTAGGCATATTATGAACTGTCAGCAAATTGTGAAACGAACGAATCATTCACAATTTGACGTGTCATTTATCGTCATATTTATAAACTGTCCAAGTCAAATCGTCAAATTGTGAACTGATATTTTACTTTCATTATTACGTTAAAGATTAAGTTAGAATGGAAGATTAGGTTAGGTTCGTTAGGTTGGACATGACAGTTATGGTAAAAAAGATGTTTATCAAAGACTAGCGGCCCGCCCCGGCTTCGCACATGAAATAATTTTTCGAATCGATCCAGTAGTTTCAGAGTCTATTTAATTCAAACGAACAATCGATCTTTCCTCTTTTTAATATTGGTTTAGACAAACAAAGCTTGTTGATACAATATGATAGTAAAATGCATTCCGTGGCGTAACGCCCACAAATCGCTAAGGTTTCCCAGTTATTTTCACTTCAACGGCTTCAACATCTTTGTGACAATGTTCCATAGCGTAGTGGTAATACCGGTAATATAAGTTTTAACTAAAAATTACTCACTTGCATATTTTTATCATCGAATAGCAAGTGCCTTAAATGATTTCCTTTTACAATAGTCATAAAACGTCATGCCGTGACGTCTTTAACAATAACTTTAACAATAACATTTCAGCTAATTAACACAAGACCTTATTGAACTATATATATGTAAACCTTCCCTATGAATTATGCCGTCGATTGGTGTAATTGCTATGTAAAACCGTTCAGTGGTTTTCAGTTTATTACACTGAGACGCGGCGAGAGGACTAAAATAAGCGATAGATTTGTGACGGGACAGTTACTTGTGTTGACTTGATTTCGTTCTTTATATACATCCTAGTAATACGTAATGTTTGGACGCGCGTATCCAGGCAACGCCGGGCGACAATCGATGCGGCAATTGCACTCAAGGCTGTCGGTGCGCGCGTCACATGACGATTTGCGCGCATTGCCGGCACCATTAAACATTCAGTGTACGTTATCTGAGGCGAATTATATTCCAACCACTTTTTTAACAATTAAACTAGCACTTGCAACCTCAATCATGCTCGATAAGTAACGACCTGATCGAAAGATTAATTTAGCTTCAGCCGAGCCAGAGTGGATCTTCTCTAGAAGATGATCAATATCATAGAACGGAAAAACTGACGTCGGCAACTTGTGTTAATCCTTTGCTGTACACACAATAAAAGGCTCAAATCACCTCGGCCGCGCAAGGTATATGAACCAACATAATATTAAATACTAGCCTACTATTTAAACATTCAATAGAACTCATATAAGAGAGTTTTAGATTCTATAATATATCTTTACCTAGCTATCCCAGTTTTGAATGTAGTCATTCAAAGCGCTACGAATATGGTGAATTTAAATTAAACTACAGTAGTATGCCGACAGAGTAGATCATGAGAATAGAAGATACCGAATCTCTGGTCTGCCCTACTCTCGTGTAAGATTGAACCTATTGTTTATGTTGACACAGATTAGAAAATCGGAGAACAGTCAAGTAGGGAACACTCGCAAACTCGAGGCAGCTAAAAGACCTCTCTAGGTCTTCCCATGACACTAAGTCTGCATATAATACTTTCTATTGGTCTGACTATAATATTCTCTATGGATCTACCGAGAATACCAATTCTCTATGGGTCTGCTTACGGTACTCTATGGATGAACCTATAATGGATCTGCCTATGGTAGTCTCTGTATAAAGAGGAGTTAGTATAAACTTACCCTCGTCAATGTCCGGCGGCAGGCCGCCCACGAACACCTTCCTGCTGAACCGCTCCCCGTGCTCCGAGCCGGCCGACACGGGCGAGGACCGTGCCGGCGACCCCAGTGCGCTCACGCACATCGACAGACCTGCAATACAACAGGGTATAGTTCAAGTACGTCAAATTGTCTTCAAACTGTACAGTCTCGGCTAAAAATAGGATTAACCAAACTGTTACCTGTTACGCTTCATTTGCGTGTAATTAAGTTTGTTGTGTATTCCAATAGATATCGCTATTTAAAAAAAAATATTAGACGATCTTGAAATTTGTGTTGTGATATAACTCTTTAGTGCTATTAAAATTGTTTGGTTGGCAGTGAACAATTAGGTGTAGGCAGATAATAGCTACCGATCGAGCCGAGGCGTAGATGTATGGATGTAGATGAAGCGAGAGAGGTGTGCCAGGATCGCGCCAAATGGAAATCCGCGATCTCTGCCTACCCCTCTGGGTTACGGGAGTATTTTAAGAAATTGCTCATGATTTAACAGTTGTAATGCAAGAATGCGAAGTCGATGTATGATCCGACCCCTCTATCTATCCCCACTTTTGCCATCCATAAAGGCTGGTAACTCATATGCAACTAGACTACAGTGGTTGTATAGTGTCGAGATCAAAGCTACCACTCACCGGCCGCACTGAGCCTGGAGACGACGTCCTGCGCGTGGTCGGGGGGCGCCGAGGGCGAGCCCGCGCCCGCCACGCCCGCCGCCACTGCCGCCTCCTCCACGCCGGGGAAGAACGGCGACTTGCCTGCAACAATACACAATATATATGTAGTACATCGAACATCGTCAATCATCAAAAAAACTTAGACGAAGCCCAAGAATCGACCCCTGAAAGTATTACACGACTACCAAGCTCTGTATTAGGCGCACAAAACCCGGGTATAACTGTGGATAACTTTCATGGGAGATGCAATCAGATCAGAAAGCGGTTTAGCAGATTGGTTATAAACGCTACCAATAAATAACCCTCAACCAATATCCTAATTGATCCTCGTAAATATAATATCAAAAATTACTAACAGTTAAAAAAGAACTCAAATTTCTATATCTGTCCAAAAGGTCAGTTAAAAAATTCCAGATGGAACCAAATATAACCTGTATAAAATAGGAAACATATTAACTTATCAACGCAAGCCTAATTGTACCTAGGAATCCAATTTTTTAATTGACACCTAACCTATATTTTAGTTGATGAATAAAAATGAATCAACGTACTTGAATGCGGACAAAATCGCCGGCACTAGCCAGTCAATCAATGAGGTAACTAAGTAAACCCGACAAAACACTGACGTCGTTATCACATACCACCAGCTCTCCCTCGCTCTACTACACCCGTCAGTGTTGTTGTTGTGGTAAATCTGCCACTAATTCTAGGAGTCAACGACATTAAAAACACCACCTTGGCGACACGCCAGCGTCTCAAAATACGAGCCAGCTGCGCCGCGGTGTGTCACCGCGATGAAATTGGGACGCAGGTGCGGTGAAGAGAGGGGAAGAAGGGACGTTGGGAGGACAGGAAAGAGGACGGGGGATTACTTGTGATCATCCTATTGATAAATTGACCATTGGTTGTTACGATCCGCTGGTGTTATTCTCGGGCTATATTTTAATCTGGTCAAATATTCTCGTTGTTTCAGTTGACGTTCGTCCACTGCTGCGTAGGCCCCCATCGATCGCTACAAAAGTGCCCTACGCTTTTCCAGTGAGCGGGAGCGGGAGTGGGAGGTCTACCTACGCTGCGTCGACCTATATGGCATTCCAGGGGTGCATCAATTATTATTCCTAATTTAATTAATTTTAATTATTACTTCGGAAGTTTAGACACACGGCTAGTCTTTTGTAATGGAAAAAATAGCGCCTGTCCACAATCCTACCTAATTAGTGGCGATGTGGTCGCAACACGGTACGCATAACTTTAGAGTTGGCCTCGACAAAAATAGACAAAAGGATAGAAAACTTATCCTTTGGTCGTAGATATACCTCGCGTTCGACCAAAGCGATTTGACTCTTGATCCATTGTGACTATAGCAAAGGAACGCGTTGCCTACGTCAGTGTTTCAGATTACTACGTGGGCGTATTCAAGAGACTTGAATACGCTAAAAGAAACAAATAAACGAACTGGTATTTTATTATAAAAAAGAATCTAAGCTTGTTTATACATCTAAACATAGGTAGCGTGAAACCCAGTACCAATCTCGCTGGTCCAATCTACCAACACTGACCTCATCGACCTTGACGGCCCCATTTGACCTCTACCCTCCCTTGGCAGTACACCCCAAATAAAATGTCTACACTTTTATGGATGCAGACCGCCATTTTGACATCGTAAACGCCTGCAATCTATTCTAACGGACATTTTAACATAACTTCACGCCATCGCTTTCTTAGAAGGTGTGTAGAACTACACCGTACAACAATCCACACAAGAAAACATAAACTAGGGACAAGGGAAAACATAATCAATAGTAAATTAAAAAAAGAACAAGAAACCCGACTGACTGTACCTGACCCCTATGACACTCCGGGGAGGAATACGAATCTAATGACACCTCACTCTTCAAAATCGGTCAAACCGTTTAGGTTACAGGTCACAATGGAACGGACAGACATAGATACCATAGAAAATATTACACATTGTCAGTCTTAATACTAAATACTAGTTCTTTTTCTAATAAGGAAAGGATGGGAAGGAGAAGAGGATAATTGTTTCCTGGTCGACCCGTGCGGGATCGCGCAGTCGAGGGATATCGAATCCGATCCGATATCAAAAAATCCACGCATCCATTAAAGGACCTCTTCTTAAATGATTTTAAATCTAAGAGAAGCGGTACATTTTTAGACGATGGAGGACCTTTGAAATGAGGGATAAATAATGAAATCTGATTAAGGTATAAGGAAGATCTCGAGGACCGACAGAAAAACAGGCTATATAACTATATAATAGACTATATAATAGAATAATATATAAGATTACAAATTGGATTAAGGCCGACCATTCCGTTGCCCAAAACATGTTATTCCCTGCCCAGCCTGCTAGATTACGTACGTAATTATTTACAATCGAAGTAACATTAAATGCTTCCAATAAATAGCCAACTAAAGGACACTTTTTACAGCAACAACTAAGAGGCGACAAAAACTAACGAGGTCATCGAACCTTGGATCGGGTCGGTCATGCGACTCCCGGCGACAATCGATACAAGACCGATATAAGAAACAAAAAAAAATCACGTGCAATAGATAAATGAAATAAGTAAGCATGACCGTAATCCAGAGGGGTTGGCAGAGATTACACGATCGCGGTCCATCTCTCTCGCTTCTTTCATACATCAACGCATCCACGCTCGTCGGTTAAGGGTTCTCTAAATTCCACCTTTCTTTATTATCTAGTACATTGAAAATATAACCATCAAGCTGTGGTCCGGCGGTATAAAAACAAAACTGATCGGTCAAACGAAAAACCGCGATTCAAAAATATGTTTTTTAGTGAGAGCATTATCGTATTAAAATTACATTTAACCCTAAAAACTATTTAGTTATAATTAAATACCTGAGCCATATAAATATATGTCAAAACAAGTTGTTGCCGGCGGCTTCGCACGCGTTCATTACTTATTTTCCTTGCTGGAATTTTTTGATATTTGATTCCACGTACAAGAACTTCGAATAATAGGGTAACATGTATCAAAAAGTTGTTTTTGTCAAAATAACTTATTGATATAATCACCATGGCAACCGATATCAGAAATGAAGCTTGTTTTTTACTATCCCTCGGGAACAGTTTATTTTCGTGATAACTTTTTGAATGAATCTTTACATAATTTACTTAGTTTTTCTTTCAAATTATACACATTTAGAAAATTTTATTTTTTAATATAATTTACGATTTACGCAAGAATAACTAAGGCATACTGTATGCCTTAGGTATTCTTGCCATAGCTAATAAACCATAAACCAAATCTAGAATATTCACTAATTTTTTAAAGCCTTTTACGTATATGTAAGAATGTTATGTAAAATTTCCTGTGTTTACAATTTATGATATCGACCTTGGAATCTTTGTGTGTACACTAGCCGCTGAGGCAAGAAG